>JZLH01S0232175.1:8705-21419 GCA_001188425.1 Eucidaris tribuloides | reverse complement strand
TACTGCAGGCTCTGCATGCACATATTCTGACAAATACGGCTCTAAAAACCCATGCACATACACAAAAACAAAATATGTGCACATGTACACAAACATAAACATGAACATACAGACACATACACACATACTAAACACACACACACACACACAATCTTGCTGTTTAAACATGGTCTAACAAAGGCAGAAGTGGCACAAATACAGAGTATATTACCTATTATTGCAAGACTGTCCCATGTAAGTAACTATATTAGGTAATTATGGTACATGTAGTTATTACGCTAAGAGCAAGCTAACCAGAAAAATTTGGAACAATTTAACAAATAAACACACCCATACCAAACTATAATCTAACTTTGATCAAGGCAAACCAAGTTTGTAAAAAGAGCTCCTGAAAAGACACGATTGTCCTATGTTCAGTCGTTCAGGAATATTTAACAGATAATATCACCTTATGTCAATGGTCAGATGGAGCTACAGGTCAATGGTAACAATGGTCGGTTCCACCAGAACGTATTCGTCCTTTTCTGGATGGAGGGTCAGTCGGTCAAGCACTATAGGAATACTCGTTTGAATTGAGGGAATTTAGTTTACCGCATTCATGCCAATTATTTGGAGCACTTGTCGTCCGACTATGGGACTCGCGAACAAAGCCGACATATGATTGGGAGTATTGTGACTGATTAAATACCGTATATGATTTGAGGTCAAAGCTTTTGGTTATCTTGCATTTATTGTCGCCCCGGCAGATACGGAAATAACAAAAGAATGGCAATAAAATGTTATCTGTTTGCTTATGTACTGATTATAGGCCACATGTACAAATTCATAATCTGTATTAGGTACTGCTGAATAATCAATTTCTGTTTATGATAAAGGAGTCTGATTTCCGGGGAAGTTATTATCACATGGGATCAGTTCACATTATTGCTTTTATTACTGCAAACTTAGAAAATTCTGAATGGAATACGTTCTATCAAATAATTGTACAATTTTGTAATCATTCCAACACTGCTTTGTCTATACATACAATTTCTGTACATTTACAGACATAATTAGGCTACAAGACAGATTTCTTGCTTTGTCCTCAAATATCTGCATGCAAATGTGTAGGCCTAGGCCGCTTAAAGCTCAAGGCAGTATCAGTAATACAGTATCACCACAATTTTAGACTTATGGTCAAAGAAATATAGGATTGACATACAGTTATCACACTTACAAGCCAGTAGGTCCTATTACTCATCACTAAACCCTGAAGGGCCTGGCAAAACCACTTTTTTTTTCTACATGAGCGTATTGAAGATGATCACAAATTATCAATTCTGAATTTTTGAGTGTAATATTTGATAGTGTCATTTTGGTACATGTAATCATGGATCCTACTCATGATGTAGGCCTAATCTATAATAATACGTGTACATGTAGGGTTCATAACGGAGGAACATCGCTGAAATTTGAGGAGACAGATAAACCATCACAATTATTTTACTTGGAAAAAGCACTGAGCTCTAGTCTGTTGGGTCTCTTGAAAGTGAACAATACATGTATTTCATCATCCACCATACCAGCATCAGCATCAGGGTCACAGTGAGGTGAAATTTGGGGGGGGGGGGGGGAGCTTCATGAAGAGGTAGAGTTCAACATCTCATAAAACAACATGTTCATGAGGATCAGCCCAATGATAAGTATGAACATTAAGAATAATGTTTTATTTTTGCTATCAAGAATCATACTTGTATCTAGTAACATTATATGGTTGAATTTCAAAGTAGTGTACAGACAGTGTTACTGAATGATGTGAAGATACATGTATGTTGACCTGCTGGAGACAAAGAACGAGATATCTTGGGTTGGGGTCTATGGAAAATGTGTGTTATATTTAAATCAAAACATAAATGTACATGTTTTGCATTACATTAAATCTTTGCTGTGATGCAACCACTAGGTGCTAGTTCTATTTACTTGAAGTTGAACAAGAGAGGCAGACATATTTCGTGACAAACCAACAAACCAGAATAAGCATTCAAAAATAACTAATCATTGCCAAAGATTTATTAGACTGCATGACAAGGTGTGAAGCTAAGATTTACCCCCACCAAGTGTGGCTGAAATTTGAGACTTCAAAACTAGTACACCCAGTCTTTGAAATTCACAGACATTTGAGATTTGACATTATGTCAAGGCAAACTAAATTAGGTCTATCTGTCCTCAGTGCTTTTGAATGATCTACTTCACAAAAAATAGGAATAACTCAACATACAAACCAATACAACCTTGAATTCATCTTTATGGGTTCAAATGTTAGAAGAGTTACCCTCCCCCACGGAGACCCTCACCCGTTACCCCCACCCTCACTTTCACCCCTACTCCCACCCCCATTCACCACAGGCATGAGTGCACACACCAGGGGAATAATATTGGTAGACATGGTAATTGGTATGTGGTATCACATTACAATGTGTGATGCATTGCATTTTGAACATGATTTTGGAACTAATACATTGTGTAACATGACTAGCATCTTTGATATTACACTATACAAACATTGTATCAGATTTTTTTTTCTATTTATTGACCAACATTGCTAATCACATTCAAGACAGTAAATTACTCCCTGCAAATAAACAAATTTACATAGGAATTACAATATTGATTCACATTCTCTATATGTTGTTATGTGATGCCCTACCACATTCATTGTAAGAATGAATGATGACAATGCACTTGTTGCTCAAGAACTTGATTGATGTTATCTTTACACTGTCCTCTAACTTTTCTCACCCAGGAAAAACTAGTCTATGACCCAAACTAAAATTTGTATTCATCAAATAAATCTCTGCAACGCTCATCTGTACGAGTGTGTGTACATGTAATAATAATTTTTTCTATAATGTGCATGTACAGATATTTACAATCATAAGGCACATAAGTAGCACAGAACTATGTTTGGGTCCATGTATTTGTTTGTGATTAATAATTCATGAGCGAGTCTGACACTCAGACTAGCAAGTGACATTCCCCTTCCATTCAGTCATGGCATCATGTCACATTCCCAGTCAAGTGTATATCAAAACTCACAATCTGACATTTATGGGCAGTCATTCTGGCTTTTATGGCGCATAAAACCAACAGTGGACCCAGTGTGGTGTAGTCCCACCTCCCACTCTGAATGTTGATTTTGGCCACTTTCCTAAGACTGAAGTGTGTATTCCACTATTTAGTACTCAGAACCAAGGACCTTCGTTGAACTTACAGGTCCATGCAATTTCGTTGTACATGTACATGTAGGTCCATGGTCCATACTAGAACTGATGGAAAACTGCACAATACAGGGCACTCCCGTTATAACGAACACGCTTACAACGAAATTTCGATACAACGAAGTAAAAGTTCTGGTCCCAAAATCATTACCATTGAAGTCTATGGTGGAAAATTTGGTTACAACGTACACGGCTATAGCGAAATTCCCGTTACAACGAAGCCATTTCCGAGCCCAATGTTCAACAAAATACATAAGAAATGCGTTCCGTTACAACGAAATAAAGATTCTGGAAGGTAATGAGACGACACTTGATCGCCTCGTGTGTCGTGTGTGCGATTGTGATTGAGCGAATGGGTTTCTCGAACTGCACCGCAGAATGCTCGGGAGGCGTAGTGGGGGTGTGTCTCAAATACTTTGTTATGATTGGTGAGCTGCGCCGAGAGAGTGGCTGAGTGCGCACATGTGGAGTGCAATCATTGCTGCGTGCATGTTGACCATGCTGCTAGATGTATTGAATTTGGGCGTTGCTTCATGGGTTGACGTGCGGTGGTGCCAGTGAATGGAGGGGTAGGGAGGGGAAGAAAATGTGATACATGTACATGTAGGACTGTAGGTGGACAGCTAGATGTGTGGGGTAGTTATAAATGAAGTGCAGGGATGTTTGGATTTAAACACTGATAATGATCGCAAGGACTGAAAACTGACTCCACAGACGCAGACTCGGAAGGTGAAGGTGAAATGGATAATTGCGTACTGATAAATAAACGGAAATTTACAGAGACAAGGCCTAGGGAATAGATGCTTTATTCACAATAATTGTCCTCGCTGTAAGGGAAATTCAGTTTTATTGCAACTTAACGGCAGCATGATTTCAACTTGCAATGAGCTTGAAAAATTATATTAACCATTGTCATCGGGTGTTATGCGTTGTCCAATAATAAATAAAAAAACTTCAAATAGATCGTCGGAGAAAATGAATAGAAAGAAGGGTTCATTTATGATCAATCTATAATTGGACGCAGTGCGGCGTCTGAAATTCAAAGCGGCTTTTGCAATTCGGTGCGCTATCTTATCAACGCCTATTACGTTTATTACTTCTGCTTGTAAAAAGAAATTGTACCCGGTATACGCGTACTTTACAAGTAACATTTTGATACATAAACATTCTTTTATTTCTTGACGATTTGGTTTTGTTTCGCGTCCTCTATAATCCCGCGCAGTAATCATAAATTCGGGCGCAATTCATGCCGCTTACATGTTCAATTAATTGTCGGCAATTTCAATTTTCCGTTCTCTAAAAAATGTTGATTTAAAAATGTTTTTACGATCTCTATAAAAGTAAAAATGATCCAGATTTATGCCGCATCGAAGTGCCTAACATTGCATTTCCCCTTTTATAATAACCACAATATACATGGACAATGAAATAAGACACAGCACACACAAAATTGCAGTGTTTTCATCATATGTTTTATTTGTTCGGTTACAACGAAATTTCGATATAACGAAATAAAAGCGTCGGTCCCGAGGACTTCGTTATAACGGGAGTGCCCTGTATAGACTACAATAGTTAACAGCTCCTGAATAATTATGTACAACATTCTTTCTTAGTTCTATGAACATAGAATGTGTCCAAACTCCTTCAAATTACAATCAACCACTTTATATCATACTAACTCAGAAATTTCAGACATTTCCCATCTGAGAATTTAGTGTGGAGCTATATATATATCATTTGGGGTGAATACACTGCAATTCTTGGAATATAGTAACCATACTATTACAAATAATTTATTGCTGCTGTTTATTGCTGGCTGTAATGGGTGAGCCACAGGCCAAGAATATGGTTGGAATGAGCAACTTTTGTCTAAAAGGTTTGCATTAATAAAATACATTAGAAAACCAGTCTGTTCCAGGTGAATTTTATACAAACTGATTATAATCGTCCCTATCCTTTGTACTGTATCACCGAAATGATGTCAACTTATTGGGAGCACTTTGCACATTGTTATTTGTCTTTATAATGACAAACACATACATGTACACTTTCAGATCTCACAACTGTTGGAAGTAGTTGTGAGGACCAACATTTTTACTACAAAATTCTTGAAAGCACACATTTTTGAGCCGGTACTACAGGTGATAAAGGTCAACATTCAAGAGTAAGTTTGGGTAAACACTAAGGATTGTTGTTATTTTATGGAATGATTGATGAATGAATTGATGTTGGTGTACAGTCAGCCACAGGAGAAGGGGAGGGTGTATGTATGTCTTTCAATAAGGCAAGTGGCCAACAGGTTGTGATTCTATGAAAGACATAACTTCTAAAATACAAATTAATTCAGGTTATTGTAATATCTCTTGAGATTTCATCAAACATTTCTTTAGAGTTATCATCTAAATGAAGTGTTTCAGAAATTACCACTAAGCCCTAACCCCATCCCTCTTCACAAAAAAGAAGAAAAAAATATATATAATTTAAGCACAAAATTGTTTTAACCCTCTTATCAACAATACAACAAATCTCCACAGATTTTGCAAGAAATATTTTGAGTCTGGTACTGAAAAGGTTTATATATAAAATGCCCTGAAAACAAAAATAGATGATCTTCTAGTTCAGTTCACAACGTCATGTATTTGACTGTATTTTCAGATTTTTTTTGTGATAGCAAGAACATATCAATATTTTACCTTTCACACAAGGAAAGAGAATCCACAATTTTTAGTCAAAACATACATTCCTGATTGTACATTCATCACAAAAATGTACCATGCATCTGCTTCAAAATATAGCCTTTGTGTGCATGTACACGCATGTGTGCATGTACACCCACAAAATGGTCTACAAAATTTGTGCGGTCACGCATCTTCCCAAATCATGACAGCACATCTTTATTTCATTTCTTAAATCTCATGATCATGTAACCCGATATTCAGATTAATAATATCACTATCTGATATATTAGTGATGATAGTTCAAGGACAGTCGGCAGCCATGACCATCATTTCAATGTCTGGTACCAGTTCCAAGATGGCCGCCTCCGCACCGGCGAAGGCCAAGATTGCGTGCATCTTTGCCACTGATAGTGATAGCACGTCCATGTGTACTCGACAAATACCCGCCCAACGACAACACACAGAGTTCAACCGTACATCACGAAGCTGCTGTAGCGGGGTTAGTTTATATAGGTGACTCAGGAGTAATTCATTCAATTGTTAAATACTTTTTAGGAACAATTTACACCTGATGCGTCGGTAAATACCGGATAATAATTGTGGAATTGTGTGGTGGTGACGTTTGTGGGCAGGTCAGGGGTTAGAAACACGTTCTCGTCTGTTGATCGCAGTTGGAAGCGATCGCGCCTCATTTCACAATTTCAGATATATTCAAAAAATGACAATGGTTTTCATAAGGGACAGAGTAATTATTGTAAAATCATTACTAATGCCTCAAGTCAGTAAAAAGTGCAAGTTTTCCAATTAGTACACTATGTACAGTATGTCTTAAAAATAACATTTGTCAGTTTCTTGTTGCTGACTATTTTTTCCGGGCATTTGTCAGGATTGAAGAGATATTATACTTTACATGAAGAAAGTAAAAATTGTAAGGTTTTCATATTCCCGGTAATAGAAAATTTGTCAGTGATGGGAGTAAATGATTTCTAGGTCATTATATCTGCATGTCTTTCTCAGACAATATAAATATACTGTATACGCCATATATTTCGCGTCCATATATTTTCGCGATTTTGCTTCAAAACGGTGAATTCGCGAGGGTATATTTTCGCGATTTTAGTTTATTTGCATTCACTTTGTACAGAAATGACGGGAAGTGAAAATTTTCATGTTCAGTAAGTCGCAAAATTCGCGAAAATAAAAGCTTCGTGAAATATTCAGCGTATTACATAGTTGCATACAAGGTTACACTGATTTTGTTGAAGTTTATGTTTATTCATTCATGTGTTTCTAAAAATGGTAGATTATTTTTATTATTGTGTGCAAATATATAGATATTACTTTACCATAAATCAGAAGATATAAACTGCCCAGAATGAATACACATAGGCCTACATAACCCCTCCCCCCCCCCCCAAAAAAAAACCCCACCAAAATATGGGAAAAAATACACACCAAACATTCATGGCAAGTATTTTCACACCTGTTTCAGATGAAATACCAGTGAACTTTCGGTACCCGCTCTCCGAAACAAAACATTTGATGTACAGTATGTTAGATCAGAGATCAGTCACATATGAGCATTGCTGATACATATCGTAACGGGATACCGCAATGGCGGGACGTAACGACAGATTTCTTACCTATTAATATCCAGAAAGTTAGATAGAATACATGTAATCCTGTAGGATAAAAACAATAAGTCGGATACAGGAAGATGATTAACTTCCATAATTGTTTGGCTTCATGTCATAGTTCAGCGACAAATCTTTCAGTAAAAGAGCGAAATTGTACAAGCCGAGAGTGTACAGATCAAGTGCAATCTACCGGGGTACGATGTTGGAATGTGAAATTAAGTTCGCGATGTAAAAGATATGTCTATGTTTTGCACGTAGGCCACGTGTTTGTTTCCCGACATTGGGAGTACAACAGAAAATGCGGAGATGTTAACGCTGAACAAATACTGACACGACTTTTCGTAACAGTCACAAGGAATCGTAACGAATCGTTCATTGTCTACGTGCCAAAATACCATCAAACAGTAAAAAGTTGAAAACTATTGATTTATTGTGTGTGGTATTAATTTCATATAATGTTCCCACCCCTTGTTTTATCTGTTTCCACTATGAAAAAAAAAATTATGTGGCATAACTGCATTTATCCAGACAGAATTGAAGTCATTTTGATTATTTATAGAGCTAAGATCAACGTAATATCTGCAGAGTAGAACATTTAAATATGTGGAAGACATGATAAAGCACCAACACACAACATGAGGTCACAGGTCAAGTACGAAGTGCATAGTGCCCTCGATTTATGACATGAGCTGTATTCAGTTCAAGAGTGAAGTGTGAACCAAAGAAGAGTCTGGTAATATGTTGTATGTTTTAACAACAAATTAGTCGGAGTAGTAAAGAAACTTAGAAAAATGTACCTAAAATAATATTTTTGTGTTTTCATACAGTTGAGCACAAAGAAATCAATGGGGTTCCAAGCATATGTGAAGCTACATGTATGTAGACAGGGAAAATGTTTGAAAGATGTGTGGGCTAAAACCAACTATTAGATGGTCATCCCCACCACCACCACCCCCCCCCCTCCCTCCCCAATACAGCCCTAGAATAACAACCCTAGAATAATTGTCAAGTGGAAAATTATCATCAATCTCCCCATTTTAACACAAAAGCCATCAGACACACACAGATAACAGACTGTTGTTGTTTTGTGTGTGTGTGTTTGTGTGTGAGTGTGTATGGTCTCTTTCTACCTCCATGGTTAAACAGATTACATGCACAACAAAATGGATTAATCTGTGGAATGTCTGGGCATCTTTTATTGACTAAAATTAGTCTCCTTACATCCATGTTCCTGATATTTAAACACAAATTATTTACTATTACACACATCATCATCATTATCATCATTACCATCACCGTTATCTTTATCATCATCATCCACCATCATCATTCCGAACTATTTTATTACATAATTGTGGTCCTTAACAGTTAACACAATTCATCATCAACTTAAAAGGAGGTGGAAATAAGACAGTATGAAAGTCTGAACCAAACCGGCTCTGCGAGTGCCTTGCAATATGATATATTCAAATGAACCCGACTCAAACAGAACCATGTTTGTGAGCATCCATATTGCCAGCCACTCATTTGTTGACAAATGTATTCTGACACCTCCTAACCCCTGCAAGTATCCAAAGGAGACGTTACAATCCACTCAAGGGGGAAGTGCATTCCAAAATCCACATGCATGACGGTATTTCTACCCCGAATCTTGTCCCGTTTCCTCAATGGACGTATCACAGGAGCATATTTAACATAAAGGACCCTTTTACTAATTTGATACCAAACACCTTGCAACAGCCCCGGGGCAATCACACCGGCCACTCCGTCTAAATTTGCGTTCATTAGCGAAAGTATTTCAGCCGGTAGAAATACGCAGACTGGTTATTCACCGTCATGACATTTTTTCTCCCTGCTACGGTCGATACTGACAAGTTTAATCCCCACCGCGAAGCTTGATACGATGTTGGAAAAAATGTTTCATTATGCGTTAATTTTGTGTCCTGATCATCTCCACTGAGCATGTATTGTGCTAACTGCATTCCCTTGGATGTGGGTGTTTGATAATTGTGTTGTGTCAATCAAGTAAATGTTATAAATCAAATTAAATTTGGCTGATTATAATTCCAGATATGTATACATTATATTAGCCATGCCACGCTTGATTACAGTCAAAAGCTGTCTACATGTATGGAGATCTGTGGTGCTTGCTTGAACCATACTAACCTAACTATAAATTTATATTGAAATATGTAAAATTTTATATATAATTGAACAGTACAAATGGAGAAACCCACCAAGGAAAACTGTGACCTATTCATATTAACCGACATACAGTTATATAGTCCTGTATTTCTCAAATTCCACTCAGTATTGCACATTTTCCCCCAGGTTTCAGAAATGCCATTAAATCACAAAACAAACTTTCATAACAATTACAATAATGAGTTATATATTTTACCCATGTGCTGCATCTTTTCAAACCTTTGATTTTAAAATTTTTTAAAGTCTTAACTTGATCTATCTTTTTAATAGTGATTTACACAGATGTCACTTATTTTGATTTTTTTTTAAATCTATATCTGGTTTACAAATATCAAAATGAAACTATATTACTTTCCTTTCACAATTAATAAAACTCTGCTAAATGGCAAAAATTAAGAGCTCCACATGAATGTGTTTTCAGGAAGTACAATATGTCAATTATACATGCACACCACATGAAAATCCATAGACATTCAGTAAAGCCATGCATGGTATGCTATAATGTGGATGGTTGATTATGAAAAAGAAAGTCGGTGAGAAACAAAATACTGAACACACAAACAGCATATGTACTGATTATTTGCAGCGCTCAGCATACATCTGTAACTATACAGGACAGTCTGAGTTTACATAGATTCCACAGCATAGTCAAACAGTCAACACTAACAGTAATTCACTGCTAAATTTGCTGGAAATGCATGCATTTTTCGGTCAATCAACCTGATGTTCGGCGGAGTTTGATCGCGGAATTCGCCCGAATTGTGGCTAACAAGGAATATTAACAATATTTATTCAGTGATGATTGCCCGTGGCCATTTGATGCTCCATGAATACGCACACACACACACTGTAGCAATGGCACAACACGACGACCAATTATTACAGACTGTGAATCACACTCTAACTATATGCTGTAGGCTTCTTGAAGGAACAGCCAAGATGCATCGATAGGCCTTTCCCTCTTCTTCTATATTCCCATAATTTATTGGCAATATTCGGTTGATACTTTCCGACTCAAACATGTGCATGTATGGATCACAATATGCAGAGTTTGGCTTCAATACATTTTATATCGCACCTGCATCCTAGTACACTGTAATACTGTGTAGTGAACATATTGCTAAGGACTACAGTATATCCAATGCATTAACCCGATCAGTCCCACACATAAGATATTATGATGTTAATATTGGCATTAGACTGCCACTACTTGGTATGAAGTAGGTTAATCAGCTAAAAATACAGATCGACTCAAATTAAGACACTACAGAAACCATATTTAAATAGGTCAATATGGAGCTATTAAAACCTTCTGAAAGTCTATCATAGTCACATTCATACAAACTTGTGTCACTAACACTCAGAGAACTTTGAATAAAAAAGAATGGAATTCAGACAAAAGGTGTGATGTTTGTATGTTTCCCAGAGATTTGAAGCATTGGTAGTGGTACTGTACATGTACGTATTAAGTTTTAGAAATTTCACATTCTTATCATAATTTTTGTGTGAAATGGAAAAAATATGAGCACCTTTGTGTACAAATATTGATAAAAAAAATAAAGAACTTTAAAGCCCAAGTTTAGTTTTGGGGATTTTTTGTTATTTGAAAGCTTTATGCCCCAAAGTCATTACCCTGCAATAATAGATCCTGAATGTCTTTAGTTTTTTTTAAATTAATTAATGGGCAGTTCCACGGTAACGGAATGACGGTTGGGCCCCTTTTTTGGACTTTCTAACCAGTGTAAAACAAAAAGTTGTTATTACAATGACAAATATGCTACTCAATTCTATGCATATTACTAGTTGACACAATTTCTCCCATTTTTTTTTCAAAAAAATAATTCCGTTAATGAATCTTGCATAATAATGAGCTTGGTAACGGAATGACGCTAAAATGGACATGGTGTTTTCACAAGATTGATGTTTTTCCAAAACTCTGTGAATTTTACGAGTCATCTGAGATTTAAAGGTGCTAAATTTGAAGATTGGAGTCTTACAAAGAATTTGATTCATGAAACTAAGCATTTCCAAATTTAACTAATTAATTACAGCTCAATTAGTGGATTAACGTTTGGTAACGGAATAGACGGTAACGGAATGACGTCAGGATTTACCATAGTGCACAATACTAAAAAAGAATGATGATACTAAACATTTGACTTTCTCTGCCATGAAGTAAATGGAAGTTAAAAAGTTACAGGTGACGAGTCTTGTCAACTTCATTGTCTTGTGTCACATACTCATTAGCATGATTATTATGCAAATCAAAAGGTCACAAGGCCCCATACAGGTCTAATTTGGGTTTGTTAATGCGATAAATTTAGAACGGTTCATCGGATTTTGATGTAACTTGGATAAAGTATGTATTACAAGGTATCAATGAACTGATTCAATTTTGGAGTTGAAAGGTCAAAGGTCAAAGGTTACGAGCCCCCATACTTTGTGTCTCTACCATGATAACTTGAGAATGGCTCATTAAATATTTGATGTAACTTAGGTAAATAATTTATTATAAAGCACAAATGAACTGATGAGATGTTAAAGTTGATGGGTCAAAGGTCAAAGGACCATATACATATCTGATTTGGGCTTATTACCACAATAACTCAAGAATGGCTTATTGGATTTTGATGTAACTTGGGCCAAGTATGCAGCTTGAGGCCCTGATGAATTGATTACATTTTGGAGTTCAAAGGTCAAAGGTCACAAGGGCTTCTACATGCTTAATAAAAGCATATAAAATCTTCCACACAAACACATTAACAATGTGCTTTAATGTGCACAAAGTGGACTGAAAAACCAGTTTATGAGAGAAAAGACTGTAAACATTTGTACAAGTACCTTTCTCATTGTTTACATATATATCATTCCTTTTTCTAATTGACCTTCAATATTTCTTGTGATGTCTGATGGAATGTACATGTAACAAGGTAATAG
>JZLH01S0232105.1:51129-67186 GCA_001188425.1 Eucidaris tribuloides | reverse complement strand
TTTTTTGTTTTCAACTGGTCAGGCATGAATGTGAGTTTCAAAAGGAGCCCCTGCCACTTCATTTGTTTATGACTTTAAGACCGAATAGTTTGAGATCTGTTTTTAAAAGCTCATACATGTTTTTTCTTCTTTTTTCGTTTGTTTCTTTGGTTGCTTGCTTGTGCACACGTTTGTTTGAATCCATGATAGTGTTAGTGTTACAATGCACAATGACCAACAGACATTGGAAAACTCACTCATCAACAGGGAAATAAGAAATGAGGCGATTTACCGAACTTAGGCCATTTTGCGAAGCCTTTAATCTCAGAGTCATGTGAAATTTGTAGTGGCAGGAGCTCCTTTGGGAAATTGACATTCATGGCTGACCAGCTGAGAACAAAAGATATAACTCCATACAAAAGGACATGTTCTGTATTGACTCTTTATGACCACCGGCCATTTTGCAGCTTTTCAATTTACACTTTTTCCCACATTTTCAAATACTGCCTTTCCCCCGATGAAATAGTCATAACAAATATGGTATCATTTTAAAGAAAATTAAATAATCGTTCTGATGGTACCAAGCATGGATTAATTACTGCTACCATATGAGAGAAATAATCCATCAAACTCAGATTTCCAAACTTTTTTTGAGGAGTTTATATAAACTTTGTTGATGTTGAATGTAATAAGAACTGCATAAAACTTAATTTACTGATTTTGGTGAAGCTGCCCCACATGGAGCTTGATAGTCATTATGTTGAAAACCGACGTTACTTTTTTAGGGGGACACCACCGCGAAACAGCCAGATTTAAACAAAAAATCTAGAAATTACAAAACTATCCTGTTCATGCTGTATGTTCTTAAAGGGGCCGAATCGTGGCTGTTGATGTTTTGCGAAACCGGTTCGATGCACGCAGCAGCGCACTGGCAGACCGTGTATTCAGTACGACCAATGAGAAGCAGCGAATTAGTGGAGGTCCTACCAAATTTACCGAAACATGCCGAATTGATTATTCGGGCTCTTTCGTATAGCGTGCGCGTCCATCGTGGTCCGCTGAGTACAGAAACGAAATAAACCCTCCGCGGTGTATACAGTACGTAACTCGAAACGGAGCTAGCGAACAGGGTGACAGCCCTGAGTTTTGTTCTCGGGCCAGATGATGGCCACGGTTCATCAGTCCCTTTAATGTCGTGAATGATGAATGTATTTGAAACAACGAAGACTTTAGTCCACACTAGTATTGAAATAAGAATATCAATCAGAATACCGATGTTACACCCTTTTCCTCAAGGGAACACCAAAAGCAACGCCGGTCAGGACAATTTGGTGACCTCCCTTTAAGAAAAATACTTTTTGTTAATTCAAATTGGTTTGAGAAAGAGTTTGGCCAAATAGTAGTTTTTATTTAAATTTTTTATTTAGAATAAGTAGTTACTCAGATACTGTAACCAATACTCTCGTAAAAATATCCTGTTTCAATAATACACACAAAGTGGGTGAAGTGGCAGTGGACACCATCAAATATTTACATTTTTGCCCAAATTTGCTAACTTGGGAATCATGTTTAGTATTTCATGATAGTAACCTTCCTAGTACATTCATACACAACAATTTTTTTTTTAGTAATAACACAGAACTTAGAAAATAAATATTGTACGTGTTGTAAATTGCACATAATTGTATCCTTGTTTCCAACTCTTTGGAAAGACCCATATGCCAGAGAGATGATGATATATACTAGGTGTTAAAAATAATATTTGTTAATTTTGAAAATTAATAACACGAAAACTGTACAACAGATTATACTGGCATTGAGTATAGTTACAGCAGAATAGTGAACATTTTTGTTTGAGGTGGTTTGAATATAATATCAGTTTAATGTAATTCATGCTTGTTTAAAAAGTTTGGGTTCAGATTTTCCTCAAATCCAGCCCCCCTGTACAAAATTGAAACTGTACAGAAATCAAATGGTGTGTGTGAGAGTGTGTGCTTCGTCCCCACACAATAGACAATGGCGGTAAACAGCGCACGTTAGGAACATTGGTATGCCAATCACTCACTACAGCCGGGCTGGATAAATGCTTTATTAATATTCATTAGTAAGTAGCCTGCTAGACTTTATTCACTATCCAAAGCCATTGTCTAATGCTATTGTGTGGGGACTAGACACACACCCTCACACACACCATTCGAGTTCTGTACAGTTTCAATTTTGTACAGGGGATTGGATATTGAGCAAAATCTGAACCCTAACTTTAAAAAAAAAAACATGAATTACATCAAACTTATTTTTTATATCGTCTTCAAACCACCTAAAGGAAAAATGTTCACTATTATGCTGTAACTATACTCAATGCCAGTATAATCTGTCGTGCAGTTTCCGTGTTATTAATTTTCAAAATTAACAAATATTATTTTTAACACCTAGTACTACCACTACGACCTTTAACTGAATTCTCGAAATGTGCATTTTTGTCACTCATGCTCATTGGCACTCTCCATAGCTATTAAGGTCCCGTTTGACAGAGGACTTGCATTGTTTAACTCAATAATTGTAACGACAATGGCAACAGCCAACAGTATTTTGTCGGCAAGCGTGCTTGCCGTGTGAGCATCCACTGACATGCAGACAACTTTTGCCCTTATACACACAAACAGGTGTAAATATGTTAATTTACTATCTTTAATTTGCACATTAATTTTTGGGCACTTGTCAAGGTAGCTTGACCTATGGTTGCTGTACCTATCCACCAAGTTTAAACTTTAATATACGCATATTAAAGGCAGAGGATCTCTTTTGCATGCCTACAAATTAACATTGTATAAAAACAATGGCATTTAGAAGAAAATGCCATCTGGGAACCTGTAGCAAAATAAAGGAGCTAGAAACTCAGTCTCAGTGGAATTATAGTGACAGTTAGACTCAGATTTGAATGTTTTTCTCGCGAGAAAAAAATTCCTACCATAAAACATACACTAAACGGCTTTTGTTTTTCTTTTGCATTTTTTAAATTCTAGGCAATCACTGAGCCCCAGATTTCACAGACATGCCTGTCATCTAAATCTTAAGGGTATAGGTTATCTTTTCCTGGTCTGCGGGGATGTTTACAAATGAGATCCACTGCCTTTAACTTTTGATGATGAGTGTATAGTGCAAACCATGATGTAAGTTGTATGCTATATAATGGTCTCGAGGGGGCATTAAGTGTTGTGCTTGTCCTCCGTCCGTCTGTCCGTCCTTCCGCCCGTCCATTACCCAAATTGGTTTCCGCGCAATAAGTAAAAAAAAAAAAGTTTGACGGATTTTTAAATATATTTGAGGTGTAGGTAGGTCAAAGGTCACAGCTCAAATTTGTTTCCGCGCGATAACTTTTAAAATGTTGGGTGGATTCTCAATATTTTCAATGTGTAGGAAGAGGACACTAAAATACAGGTCAAGTTCAAATTCGGAGTCCGCAGGTCAGAAGTCACACTGCATTATATGCCAATTGGTTTTTTCCACACAACTTAAATAGTATTGAATGGATTACATCAAATTTATATCAGGGTCATTGGAAGAAAAGATTAAAGAGTGGAATTCAGATTGATAAATATTTGATAGTATTCATGTCTTATGCAAATGTATTCAAAATATGATGAAAATTTGTCTTTCTACTTCAACTAGTAAGTGGTTTGCATGTGTACAAGTTGAGACCATGATGAAGATATTCTCCAAGCCAGGTAGTTTCAAATATTTTTCTCAGATTATTCTCTTATCATAGTCAAACTGAGATATGACTCTACCACTGAACTTGTAAATATTATACACATGGCAATTTTATTTGTTATCCTGTGATGAACTTTGTACTACGTGTTTAAAAAACACATTGCACACTTTTTACATATTATATACCTAAAAAAGTTATATACCAGATGATACTGACATAAATGAGAGTCACAGCTGAAAAGTGTACTGTTTTGTTGATGGTGTTTAGAATTACATGATTCCATGAATCAGTTTTATGAAATTAATGTTTGAATTTAAAGTAAGGTTTCAGATTTGCCTGTTTTCACACTCTCCTTGCTTTAGAAATTGTGTGCGAACACATGGTGTGTGTATTAATCCCTGTATAGCAACAGACACCTGCTTTGCATTTGACACCTTGGAGTTGGAAACTCTTGGGTCACATTTCATGTCCAGGTCTAGGGCACATGAGTGTTTAATTATTATTCACGAAGAACCCTCCTGCCACTGCTGGTCTTTGTTTATCCAAAGGTGTCAACTGCAATGCAATTGTCTTTACATACAAAATTTTCTTAAGCACGGAAAGTGTGGGATTTTTTTGTCATGTCGTGTCAAGCATTTTTCATTTTGATGACATGAGCATAGTGACAGTTTTGAAAAAAAAAAAGGAACTGTTGCATTCGCTTCTTGCCTGAATGTTTATTTACTGAAACTTATATGGCATACATGATCTAAACGATTTCACGCAACGAGTTCTATAAATAGTCATTAATCGAAAAACAATTTGTCACTTCATCAATTACACAATTGAATGATGCTGCGGTTCTCCTAATTTGCCTATGTGATGAATTCAATGTCTAGTTAATTGTTCATTCGTGTATTAACTCTTACTGCATTTTATTGTATATATGTGCTTTTTAAGATGTCTGAGAAAATAAACTTGAATTGATTGGAATTGAATTGAATTTTGTATACATTATGCTCTCCTGATTTGTGTACCCCAAAATGCTCTTTGACATCCAAAATATGTTATTTACTGTGTAAAAATGATATATTTTCTGCCTGTTGAGGTTTGCAGCTCTGCTGAAATTGATAAACTATAATTACTTTTCAAAGGAATTATTCTTAAAAATCTGATGAGGGGTTTTACATTCCGCTCATTTTCAATAAGTGTTTCTTACAGGGAAAGGGGGGGGGGAGGTTTCTCATGTTTAAACATCGTTTGGTGCTGGACACTGCAAATAAAGACTGCTTTCAAGTCTTGTTTATCAAACATTACACTCATAATCAGACTGAGAAATGCAGCCTGATGGTTCAACCCTCCCAGTTTCACATATACATGTATAATTATATGTGTGTAGTATATTCGGATCTTCAGAAACTTTTAAGCATGATATTGACAAGTGATAGATTGTTTTACAGGTACTAGATGAACTGGCACCCCTCCAGACTTGCGTTTGAAAAAGATCTGAAATTCAACCATAATGATACCAATGGAAATGAGAAACTTCATAATTTCAAACAATTTGTTACGAATAATAGTTATGCA
The DNA here is from genome assembly GCA_001188425.1 of Eucidaris tribuloides. Lineage (NCBI taxonomy): Eukaryota > Metazoa > Echinodermata > Echinoidea > Cidaroida > Cidaridae > Eucidaris > Eucidaris tribuloides. Next base: position 61,929 of record JZLH01S0232105.1, on the reverse strand, counting down.
TGATATAACTTGTTTATTAATCGAGGATATGACAAATGAAAATAACAAGTTGACTATTTGTAACTTCTGTTCACATAGCTATTTACTTTTAATTAATAGATATTTAATGTAAGATATGTGTAGAATTTGATATTTCAGTACTATTACAATGTTAGTACCACTAAATGTGCATTTTATAGATGGTATTGTTTTCTGAACAAGTTAAATTAGATTCTGTTCTGATTTAATTTGGGGGATTTTATAGAAAACATTTAGTACATAATTAGGAGAAGTAGCTACTGTATACGTAGAAGTGCTTCAGATTGCTGGCAATTCCCTTTCATTTACATAGAATGTTTCTTACACTGTCATCACAAAGCAAGGATGCACGCTAGTCCAAGCTACGTTAGTCCCAAGCTTCCTAAGTCCAGCGTAGTTCAGAACAAGCTAGTCGAGCCTTGCAGACTTAGTTATAACGTAGTCCAGCATGCTTGACTACAATGTTAGTCCAAAAGGCCAGCCGTTGCGACTAGCATTTTGCTAGTCCCTGCCGTTAGTAGTCGTAGTTGTATTAGTCCATCATATTTTAAGCTAGCCACAGGACTGACTAATATTAGCTAGTCCCTCTGTTACGTCAGCAGGAACTGAATGCTTCCCTTATCCAGCAGAGGACTGACCAACGACCAATGCTAGTCGCAGATGGGTACCGTCTGACTAGCTTTGTTAGTCAGTGATCCAGGTTTTGTTAAGAGTGCTATGTCTGTTAATGCTCCTCGAAAAATTGCATCTTCTGAATGCTACATTATTGAGAAATTACTTTAAACATTAAATAGGGTCCCCCAAATTTTGCCCTATACATAATTTGCATATTAATAACATCTACGATAATACCATTTAAACATCACAGATAGGCGTATGTCATTTAAACAGTTTTCGACAGGTTAGATATTGTTTATTGATGTCTACTTTGACAATATCATACTTTGAAAGGATGATAAAGACAAATTCTGCCCTAGCCATATACCTCTGCGTGTCATATTGACTTTTTGCAAAATTTTGAATTGGCTTTTTAATTTGCACACCATCGGGTATTTTGATATTTACATTTGAAAGACTGACAGAAGGTCCTAAAATTATTAAAATACTTCAATTTTATGTGAAAGCATCTATGGTTTTTAAGTTAGAGGCGATTTGTTGTGATTAGAGCACATGATTACGCCCTTTTGCCGGCAACGCGACAGAATGTCCACCGCGAGTCAATATTTGCTTAGGAACCCAGCCATGCCTGTAGAAGAGAAGACGAAGTGTATTTTGATTACCTCTTTTTTTAAGGAGCTATTATCGATTTGTAATATACCACGACAGGTCATGAAAGACCTGATTAGGATCAAGAATTATCTACCGCCTCATCATATTACTCAGTAAATTAGGCCTCAAACCACATTAATGGTATGGTATTGTTTGTTATTCATTTACAACAAAAATAAAAAATACTAATACAGAATGTTAAAACATGGATATGGGTAGCCCTGCTCAATGATGGTCATCGGCGCAAATCCACGCAGGAATTCTATTCAAGTGAGGGAGGGGGACACTGTATGGTTGTGCCCCCCCCCCCCCCACATGAATAGAATTCTTCGTGGATCTGCGCCCATGGTGATGGTTACATTGTATCACTTCCTAATAGAGCAGACTTTTCTCTTTCAGATAAGGTATAACTCATATAACCTTGTACTTGAATGAAATAAATAAACTATGAACTACTAACTATAATCTGAAACCACTAAAATACTGGAAGGTCATCTTAATACGTATAAGCTAAGAAGCAAAGCATTGTACTTGGCTTTATTTTTCATCTGATTCCCCGTGGACGGATCCCCATTCGAATAAGACAAAGTATAGGTCATATCGTAACTATGGTAGCAGTAGCAACTACGCCCCTTTAAAGCTGTAGTGAAAACTCCTCTCATATGCGGCAGAGAAAAACGTCCCTTATATCCGTAAGTGAAACACCCTTTTAAAGCAATAGTGACAACGTCCCTGTAAAGCGGTAGTGACTGCTCCCATTTAAAGCTAGTGACAACGTCCCTTTAAAACGACAGTGACAACTTCCCCTTAAAACGGCGATGACAACCTCCCTTTAAAGTGGTTGTGACAGCCTCTGTTTAAAGTGGTCGTGACAACGTCTCTTTTAAGAAGTAGTAACAACACCACTTAAAAGCGGTAGTGGCAATGTCCATTTAAAGCGGCAGTGACAACGCCCCTTGTAAGCAAAAGTCAAAACACCCCTTTAAAAGCGGTAGTGGAAACGTCCATTTAAAGCAGCGGTGACTACGTCCCTTTAAAGTGGTAGTGACAACGTCTCTTTGAAGCCTTTCAGTCAGGAATGTCTACAGTAATACATCACTTCTTTGGGAGGGGCCGCTGATATGATAGGACAGGTTCGGACGGTGATTGCACGCAGAAGCTACGGTGAACAGCGAATGTTGACTGGCCTATCATATGATGTGATGCAGAAGATATAATGACAGAACATATACAGGAAACTGCACTTCAACAACAGCTTTTGATATGCCTGTATACACTTTCCTCTATTGTGCTCCAAATCATGATATTTTGCATATGTGTGTGTTTGTGTGTGTGTGTGCGTGTGTGTGTGTGTGTGTGTGTGTGTGTGTGTGTGTGTGTGTGTGTGTGTGTGTGTGTGTTGTTGTTGTTGTGTGTGTGTGTGTGTGTTGTGTGTGTGTGTGTGTGTGTGTGTGTGTGTGTGTGTGTGTGTGTGTGTGTGTGTGTGTGTGTGTGTGTGTGTGTGTGTGTGTGTCACAGTAAAGTGGGCATACGTCGCATGTGTTTGGCAGGTACATTAGGTACATGAAAAAACACCCGTTTTCGAAGCCATTTAATAACTAATACGTTAACATCAAAAGTAGATAGACTAATTCCTAAAACTATTTTTATCTAACTATTTACTGTTTTTCTATTTGGTACTATGTTGAAATCCCCAGCTGCTGCTTGGACTAAAAAGGCTTCGCAATAAACATTAGGGGAGAAATTTAAGAACACCTTCAATTTCTTTTTACTCTATTACACATTTAAAGTCGTCAGAGAGAGCCCTAAAAGCACTGATCTAAGACGACTAAATTACCAACTTTACCCTTTTAATCTGCTTTAGTTATGGCAAAATAAATGTGGGTCGTAACTAAGCATTAATAAAGTAGTAAATCTTGTGCAAGTTGGCGGTAAAAAGATCACCATGAAATACCACGTGTAAACCACCAACTTTACCTTTTAATCAGTTAAGTCATACATGTAGCAGAATGATTAAGCTTCATAACTATGCATTCGAACAAGTAGTAAATAATATGCAAGGTGACGGTAAAATGATCAAGAAATATTATGATTAAACAACCATCTTTACACTTCTAATCGGTATAAGTTATGGCTGAATGATTATGCTTATTAACTAAGCATTTAGAAAAGTAGTAAATCGTATGCAAGTTTAGGGTAAAAAGATCCTGCGTATAAAACCACAAATTCACCTTTTGAATTAGTTTAAGTGATAACAGAATGATTATACTTCGTACCTAAACATTCAGAAAAAGTAGTAAATCATGTGCAAGTTGATGGTAATGATATCATTAAGAAATACCACGTATAAAACCACAGTCTCTACCTTTTTTATTCTAAGATGTAACCCAATGATTATGCTTACTAACTAAGCATTCAGAAAAGTAGTAAATCGTGTGTAAGTTGATGGGAAAAGTATCATCAAGAAATTTCACGTGTATGATAAATCCACAATTTTACCCTTTTAATCAGTTTCAGTTAATACAAAATGAGTATGCTTCGTTACTAAGCAGTCAAAAAGTGGTAAATCATGTTCAAGATGACAACAAAAAGTGTCACCGATAAGTATCACTTATAAAACCACAACTTTACCTTTTTAATCTGTTGAAGTTATAACCGAGTGATTATGCTTCGTACCTAAGTATTAAGAAAAGAAGTAAATTATGTGCAAAATGACGGCAAAAGATCAAGAAGAACCACGTATATAATAAAATCACTATCTTTACCCTTCTAATCAGTTAATTTATAACAGAATGATTAAGCTTCATAAACTAAGCATTCGAAAAAGTAGTAAATCATATGCAAGTTGATGGTAAAGCGATCATCAAGAAATACCACGTCAGTTTTAATCGTTACAGAGACACAGCATAACTAAAGTGACTCGAGGCCCGCTGCTAGATGCAAGACTCGGCTGACGCGACCACTTTATCCACTCGCAAGCGACGCACATTACCCCACTGATATACATCGGTAATCAATCATGCTAAACCCCTTCTTTTTACATACGTCTGGTTCTCCCAACGACTGCAGCACGGCCATATAAGATGGCAAAAGGGCCTATCGTGAAATTAGGTGTTTTGAGAAAAAGGACTTCCAAGTTAACATTTTTGATGTATATTATTGAGAGGGATATATTCCACAACACTGTTGACATGGTTGCGATATAAAGAGTAAAATAAAAACTAATAATTGACCAATTTCCCGCATTTGCTTCTTTTGATTTAAAATAAGAAATATTTATGTGAGATAGACTGTTTTAATACCATGATTATTGCGATTTGTGATCTTCATAATGGTAAAAACAGTCTATCTACCCAAATGTAGTGATTGTTTTAAAGAAATAACCAAACATAAACAAAATTGGTCAGTTATCAGTTATTCCTCATCACTTATCAATTTCTATAAATCACAACATTTGCATGGACTTCACCTTTCGAAAAATGTGGAATATTTGAACATTAAACAGTTCAAGTATTTTTTCATAAAAAAGATTCTGAAGAGTCAAGACCGTCACCGTGGTCACATTGCCGCAATTATTCACATGAGCACGATAAGTCATAATAAAATCTTACTCGAAAATATGCTGTTTAAACATCAAAGATCCTAGATCATAATAGCCTAATTTTACTTCAAGATAGTTTTACCATCACACCAGAAGCAAAGTATTAAAGGCCCACTGTCACGACAGGATAAAAAAAACGCTCTCCTTTGACTAAAATCATAAAAGGGAGCACTAATGACACCCATCTATAATGCAACGGAAACAGCAATGACAGTCTGGAAAAATAAATTTGCTTTCCTACCATAACCTGTACACTATGGCACTGCAACAGTCCATGATCGTGAATATGTGTCTGTATTCCAAGACCAGTTATTATCCTCTCTGTTGTTGAATTGACCCTTGACAGTAGGCCTTAGTGACATGATTGGGAGCAATAGAAAATGCCTCAAGAACCAAATGAGTTGAAATATATACCAACTATACACCAGCTGGTGCGGATTTCCCAGCTGGAAGGATTTGTCTCTAATTTGTTTACTGAAGGAGAATCAAGCATGAACATTAATTCTATCGGGGCACGATAAAAAAATAGGACCCATAGAGAGCCACACAGCAGGTTTGCCAGCCATGAGGGATATTGACATTAGTTATTTTAGAACGAGTCAACGTTTGACTACAAGATTTTCATAGGAGAATCCTTGCATAGTTTACTTGATTCTAGAATAGTTTCAGCCCAAGTTGAGGACAACCCCAGTCATGCCATCTACCTTAAAGATATCACTTAAACGATGCGTGGGAATTTCTTGATGGTGTCATTAAAAAGAGCGTCCCCATTGCATTTAACTCAAAAAGTTAACTTTTTGAGTTAGATCGTTTTCACCGTCACAAGGCTGAGCAGGTTTCACCATACTGTAACTGGTGCAGGCTGTTTGTTCATTAACGGTTTTCCTCGGCTAAGCTTACTCGGACGCTATCTTTAAAGACCCCTTACATGTCAATGGCAATATAGCATTCTGGCAAAGATGATCGCAAAGTGGGTCTTTCAATTTAAAGCTAGGGTGTCTCTTTTGCATACTGAAAAAGTGTTGCGTAAATACCCTGGTATATAGAATAAAATATCATCTAAAAACCTTCTTGCTATCACTTTTTAAACATGTTCAGAAACTAAATGTCGTGTATCAAATCAGTAAACATCAGTTGACATTATTTCTAAACACCAAGTGTAAAGTATCAATAATGTAGACATACGTTTTCTATACACATCTTTGCTATCACATTCCAAGCACTCCTGTTAAAGTGCTAAACTTTTTGTTTACATAATACGGCTGTATTTTGTGAAAACGTTTTTAATCTTCCCTATAGCAGAAGGTCTTTAAAAGCTCAATTTAACAATGAACACAAATAAAAACATCTGAGCTTTGATAAAGTTTAAATATACCCTGAAATTGTTTATACTTCAAAATTAATGATCATTTAGGGCTTTAAAAGGTGTAACACTGTGAGAACTTAGTTTGGCCTATTTCCATCCTGTAGACTAAGTTGTGTTAGAAATCTGGACTTCTGTATACTCCAGGGCAAGAATAAGTCACACGATATTTTTTTTAAGCATATTTACCATTGGCAGTACAACTTTCCAAACTGTTGCTATGATGTTTATTTGTCCATTGAAGTATTATTGTGTACACAGATATCAAAGTTTGACCATTTTTAAAATTGAAGTTCGACAATATTAAATTGCGTCTTTAACATTGACCTAAAAGTCCGTAGCCGCCGTCATGCCAGAGTTTTTCATAGCTTATAACAGCATACTCCATGGTCATTACCCCACCAATCAAGCCTATCTTCTTTCGAGTACGATACGTTTCTAAGTCAATAATGATTGAACGTGCTCTAGAACACGGGGCACTTAAAGCGAGACCACGGGAGAACGACGGGCGAAAATCCCAGCACCGAGCCGTATCTTACATGACCGGAATTAACGCCGTTGTTTATTTTTCGCAGAAACGACGATTTCGCAAGTCAAGATGCAAAACGTGAGGAAAATATGTAAAATCTGAATTACACTACATAAGCCAAATCTCAGTGGGTATGAGATACTCATGCCCGCGACATATTATCCGCTATGCGTGTTAGATAAAAGGACTAATGGCGTTGACCAAGTATTTGCTGACAGTGCGTGCAAACGCTATCATTTCGACACAAAATAAACACAACGACTAAATGTAAATGAATGGCAATAAATCACTCGAAAATAAATACAATCCACGTCTACAGGTAGTGTTTAAAAGTAAGAGAAAAGGCGAAAAATTCCTCCCGTAAGATTCCTGCATCAGATTGTCATTGTCTGTGTACACCTTTCATTTTGTTGTAACTGCTACTGCTCTTTGGTTGAAAAAAAACAAAACAAAAGAACATATTCGGATTGTATTTTGCCTACATCAAGTTAAAGGAAATAGTTATCCTTTCATAAAACAGTCTGTACCAAACACTCTTAAGTTTATCTTAGCGGATCAAGGTGTCACCATGTGTTAAATGTTACATTTAACCTTACAGCAAGGTAAATTTCACCGTATATTTGTAAGCTTGGATATAACATTTGCTTCCTGTTTCAAATATATTCTATCACGATTAGTACAGTAATTAAATTCGAAATTTCCATGTTCGTGTTGAATAAAAATGTTTTATATACTACAAAAATAAACTGTACTTCTACAATAATATTCCCTATAAAAACACCCTTACCAAATAAAGTGCAGTTCTTATACATCTAAGTTTCTTAAAGACGCTATATATCATTGTGGAAGACCCGTTTAAACAATAATTTGTCGAACTTTGCCATCTGACATATCTGACAGTGTTTGAATGGACAAAATACACCCTAGAACACAAAAGTTCGGACAGTTATGCTGTCACTAGTACAATATGACTTGTGTAGATACAAATTGGCACATTAATTTATTCTCAGCCGATAGGAAATTCTGCAACACAGCAGTCTATGGGGGGAAGCTGGAATGGTCTCTCAATGATTTTCACGTTTTTAAAGCACTTAATCATCGTTTCAAACTGTAATTTTTTCAGGGCTTCATTTTTAGACCGTATCAGAGACACTGGTAGCATTGGGAATCATGCAGCTCAGATTTTTTAAACTCCAAACATTGTTATACAATGTCTTTAAAACACACTTTACAAAATAAAGTGCAGTTCTTATACATCTAAGTTTCTTAAAGCCACTGGCTAGCATTTACCAAAGTTGAAAAAAAATGTGAGCTACATAATCCTCCATCCTCCAAGTGTCTTTGACAAAGTCTAAAAATGAAGCCCTGAAAAACTTGTATTTTAAAATGATTATTTAGTGCTTTAAAAAAGTGAAAATCGTAAGTTGATCGGATTCACCTGCTCATTTCCTCCCAAAGACTTACCGTTTGTCATGTTTGTAGATCTAGGCTATTTTTTACTCGCCACGAGTGATAATTGTTCATTCATTAATTAATATCTTGCCAGTGGCAGCACAAATTTCCAAACGTTTGTATTCTAGGGTGTTTATTTGTCCATTCCAACACTAGTATGTAGCTCAGATAGCAAAGTTTGACATTTTTTTTTTAAATTTGAAGCTCCACAATTACTTTTAACAGTGAATAACTGTAACATTGTAAGTGAAAATTGTAATTCGCTATGAACGCTGTTGTATTATCATGTGCAGGATGCATTTCCACAATATCTGGTGGCTAAAGCACCAAAGGCTTGGTCTTTTATTCTTAAAAGAAAGACTTAAGGCTAAAATAGTTAATGTCCCCCAAAGCATGGGTAATATAATTCAGAGCAGAGGTGAAAGGTGTAAACAACTTAAAGGTTAATCCAAAGGATTTAACTGGGTCACTCATTTTGCCAATCGCTCTTCATTTTTCCTGACTTAGATTTTAAACTCTGAAGGTAAATTACGAGCCAATGTACAATGTATTTATGGCACACTGTTTATTTTTAGATGTTGATTTCAATCGCAACTCAATAGCGTTCGTTTGTGTTCACAGACAAAAAAAAAGAAATATTAAAATCATCTAAAACCCCTGTCAATTGTTTTCTCTTCAATTCAATTCAAATTCTATGATTGTTGGCCAAAATATAACCAAAGCTAGTCTGTGGTGGTTGTTAAAGGCACATTGAAGATTCAGAATGGAATAATGCCTCTTTAGACAAAAAATGGGGTAATTCCGTTGATAGTGTTTCAACTACAACATTATTTTCCCCTTGCATTGGATACACAATAATAGTTTGTGATTATTATGAAGAGTTGGATCGCAAAACGAATTAACTCCACATTCCACCAACATTGAGTTATTAATATCAGCACATTTACCATCTATTTACCAAGCCATAGTATGAAATTTGAAGCCAAATGCTACAACTAAGATTAACATATCTCGGGTTTTACTTTTATTTTTCCATAGGTACCTGTACACACGCGGGCAAAAATGCATTTCTCTCCAAACTTGCTAAGGTGGAGTTAACCCATTTTGCGATAAAACTCTTTATATGTCGTTTTGTAAGAGTATATTATATTCTCTCTGTGCTTGAATTGCCCTTGAATAGAAGGCCTTTAAGGGGCATAATGATTGTTACTTCTTAAAATATCAAAATAGTTGAAATATAACTCTAACGAATTCACTGTTAAAGAGTACATGAGACTCGTATGCATTCCCTTGAGTAAATTATAAGTTAACTCTCTGTGGAGTTACTGCAGGCTTTATTGTACTCATACATTACAATTAAAATGCATGGAAATTTACCCAAAAGTTACGTTTTCAATTTGAATAGATTCCTTAAAAATCACATTTTTATCATTTTCTTTCTGGAAATACAAATCAATAATATTTTTGTGGATTACAATATCCATTCAACACGTCCGTGACCGTGAAAGTCTTGATGCCCCCACTTATCTACCTCCCTCTAAGTTCCTGTTACTACCTCAATAGAGCACTTATCTTGCTTCTTTACTTTTTAATATAATGGTTCGGCTGATATATTGAACTGTTTGCTGTTCACAGCGTTATATTACTACTTACTACCGATACATGATCAAATGTTAAATATTCTCAAGCACCGTGCTTAATTTGTTCCTTTATGTAATCATTAAACGAAATTGCATAACAGCTTTTTAAAGTTTTTCTAGAAAGATTGCCATCACTTACTAAACGAGTACGTTTTACCTTTCATTTTAAGCTTTTAAGAATTCACCTTTAAAAGGTGATGAACTTGGCATGTGGTATATTATTCTGAGAAAACCAACGAAAAGTAAGCGATTCCTTAACATCACGCTTCAAATGCTCGAAGCGTGCACACCTCACGGTGAAACGGGGCCAGTTTCGATGTCCCATGCTGTGAATCAATTAGCAATTCCCATGCTGTGTGTCAACGTGGTTGTACGGTCTAATAAATTGCCGCCGCTGGCGAAAACCACCTGTACACTTATGCTGGGCTAGGCGCGCTCGATACACGGTTATCTAAAAGATAACGGAGAAGCGTAATTAATGGAAAAGTCAGCCGGCTAAAAGACGAAAACGCGCCTGATATTTCGTGCTGAATTTCACCGTCATCTAAGCAAGATGACAAGGGAATGAGTATGGGGATTGGTGGAATTAAAGGAAAATGACATGATTGGGGTAATCCTCAATTTGATGTAAAACTACGGTAATCTCGAATTAAGTAAGGTCTACACTGATTCTGCCATGAAAATGTTGTAGTTAAAAGTTGACTCATTTTAAAATGACTTTCATCATTATGCCTTGTGACACAAATTCGTTGTGTAGCTTTCCATGGGATTAATTTTTCTCGGGCCACGAAAGAAATAAAATGCTGGTATGTTCATGCTTGATTCTCCTTAAAGGTATTGGCTAACATTTACCACAGTTAAAAAAATCTGAGCTACATGATTCCCCATGCTACCATTGTCTTTGATAAGGTCTAAAAATGACGCCCTG
>JZLH01S0232105.1:0-22919 GCA_001188425.1 Eucidaris tribuloides | reverse complement strand
TATATAATTTCTTACTTTTTTCTATTCTAAAGGCAGTTTACTATTGTAAACATCTTAAAATTTACTGTCATGAGACTTCTCGGTACACTGGATATAATAATGCGAAAAAGGCCATCATCTTTTATCAGTAGCCTTATCCTCCTTGTCACTGTCTTATGAATATAGGAGGTCACTTTCGTCTTCGAGGGGTGTGGTCTTCTTTCTGAGACCCCTTCAGAGGAACACATTGATATTTTTTGTTTGCTGGAAGTCTTTCCAAACCATCAAAACCGTTTCATTGGTAATATGAAACCGAATTACTAGGCTAGTGTGAATTAACACCCCACCCCTATAGGGAGTCGAAAAAATGTTGAATTTTATGTTCCATCCCCTCTGTCGTTGGCGCGCCTGCCTTTAATAATCTCTCCGCCTTGGAAAAGGAACGAGAAAGTATATTCATTGATTTCTTTTCAAATAGTTTGTAATTTTCCAATAATAAACGGAGTTAGGACATCATTTTAGAAAGACCCCTTCAACGTAAAATGTATGCGTTATAGTGTATGTTGCAATACTTTTGAGTAGGGAGGGTATACTCGTGATTTACATTACCAAAGTATTATAGATTTGTGTTTAAGATTCCCAATCAGTTTTCTCTACTATTTACAAATCAAGCTCCGTCATTTTAGAGGACGCATCCCCCCTAAAAAAAAAAAAACTGTAATTTTAGAACATGGAATTTTTTGATATATACTCTATATCGACTCTTGATGTATAGACCTACGAGGTTTTCAAAATGTTAGCACTTTTGTATATCACTTCCCATGTGCCTCTCGGGACCCCGGGACCAAGGGTGCTGAAGGTGTTGTACAGCAAACCCAACTTAAGAAAGGGGTAGGGGTCCTGCATACCTGAAAGCCGGGGTGCAGCATCAGGGGCGGCGCCAGGGTAAAATTTTATAGGGGGCGAAATCCGTCGGGAAAAAATTCATGGCCAAATTTGTTACGAGGGTATATCAAAAAGTTCTCGGCCTCACCTGGAAGGCAGGGCAGCATCTCCAAATCTATGATGCAGTTGTAAACTATTACATGTATGCCTTGTATGGTTATGCACTGACATTTATGCGTCTGTCTTTATTTATTTTTAGGTGAGGCTCTTTGAAAGTCTTCAGATCTAGTGAATATCCAAAAATGGACACAAAAGAAGCTCGTGTGTTGATTAAATTTCTGGCGTAAAAAGGGCATGACACCCAAGGCCATCCATGATGACATGGTACAAACACTTGATGACTCTCCTTTCTATTCCACCGTAAAGAAGTGGACTTCTGAATTCAAGCGGGGAAGGGAGAGTCCCGGGGGCCAGTACTTGTCATTACATCGTGTACAGCATGCGCGTGTGAAAAAACGCGTAAAAAGGGTTGTTTTTCACGGTCGGACAATGTACGTGCGTACAATGAAAAGGAAAATCGCCAAAATCAGGGGGAAAAAGGGTATACTTTTAAAGAAGGTTTACTTTAAAAGGGTATCTTTTCAAACTTGAATACTTGTTTAGGGTATTCTGAGATCGACTCATGATTACTCGTTTAGGGTCCATTTTGAAAGCCCATACACGCGCATGGTGTACACTTTGTAATGACAGTGCCCCCCCCCCCCGGGGGGGGGGACGGAGTACATGATCCAAGGTCCGGACGCCTAAGATCTTCAACAACAGAAGAACAAGTGGACGCCATTCACAGCATGGTGCTGAAAGACAGACGTGTAACTATTCAGCACATATATAGCCTACACTATGGGCATCAGTTATGGTTCAGTGCAGGGTGTTTTAACTGACACCTTTGGTATGAGCAAGCTGTCCGCAAGATGGGTTCCGAGAATGTTGACTCTAGATCATAAGTTTGCCAGACTCGATACTTCAAAGGAACTTCTGGCCCGCCTCCAGACTGATCCAGGCAATTTCTTTGCTAGAATTGTCACCCAGGATGAAACATGGGTTCATCACTTTGAGCAAGAATAAAAAATGCAAAGCAAGCAGTGGAAGCACCATGGACCTTCCCCTCCCAGGAGGTTCAAGCAAGTGGCATCTGCTGGGAAGATCATGGCCTCTGTTTTGGGGGATAGCAAGGGTGTCATTATGATTGACTACCTCCAAAGAGGTCAGACCATCACTAGGAAATACTACGCCTCAGAATTACGTCACCTGAAAGAAGCTATTAAGACAAACCGCAGGGGAAAGCTGCGTGCTGCATGGTGTCCTTCTGCTGCAGGACAATGCACCTGTCCACACAGCGCAAGTTGCAGTGGCTGAAGCTACCAAGTTTGGGTTTGAATTGTTGCCCCACCCACCTTATTCACCAGATTTGGTCCCATCTGACTTCTACCTGTTTCCCAAACTCAAATCCCACATTCGTGGACGCCATTTTGAGTCGGATGATGACGTCATTAAGGCTGTAGGACCAAAATGAAGCCTTCTACCATAAAGGCATCGGAAAGTTGGAGCACCGCTGGACAAAGTGCATTGAGGTGAAGGGGGACTATGTTAAAAAAATAACCAGGAACTAGGAGTATCCTGACAACCCTTCTTGGTGAGGCCGAGAACTTTTCGATCTACCCTAGCTCGTATATTCAGAAACGTGTATCCCAGTAGGGCCACTCAATAGCACTCATGTATAAAGTTTAATGTTGTAACGGTAGTTTTTAAAAGCAAAACGCGGATCTGCGCGGATCCGTGTTTGGCATATCAAAATACTTAATTTGGGGATATTTGGGAGTATAATTTAGATGAATCAGCGCTTGGGGTGCTTTTGTTGGTGTAAAATCCTCGTTTGGGTAAATCTGAAAAATCCTTGCTTTGGGTACTTTTGTTCGTGTAAAATCCTTGTTTGGGGTCGCATTGATAACTTGTTGAAATCCTAGCTTTGGGTTATTTTTGAAAGTCAATGTATGCGCACGGTTAAAACATTTATACATGAGTGGCCCTCTGGGTTGGAAATTTAATATCGCCAGAATGGGATCGATATTTTGGAATCGGAAATCGATAAATGGCCGGGGTGGGGGGGGGGGGCGAGTTTCTAAAGCCTTTTGTATTATGTTCACAGTACGAACGCAAATATTTGACAAAGAAATGAATGTTTGAAATATGAAGCATGAATAGTTACAATTAACAACTACCCCAGCACTTTTTTAAAGACATTTTATATACAACCAAACCTTTGTACTGTATCCACATTAATTCATCACATCTAAGTATTATGCATTAAACATATTTTAAAACTGCGCAGCTCGAGGACTCCAGTATGATTGACAAGTGATTATGTATGAAACTATATTCCACATTTCGTAGCCTGTTGAAGGAAAATCAAACTTCAATATTGTTCAATTACCCGCGGATATTACACTGCTCTTCATCCTATATTCACGTAGACAAATTGAGGGCAAATGCAGTGGTAGCGCCACACTGGGGGGGGGGGGGCCAGAGGGGCCGGGTGGCAGCCCCTCTGAAATTTTCAAGACATGAACAATTAGGCGGGTTTCGCAGTATTATTCATGAAATGTAGAGGATTTATTTTTTTCTAGTTTTTTTTTTTTTTTACATTTTCGCCCCACCTGAGAGTTTTTGCCCCCTCTCTAAGATTTTACCTTGGCGCCGCCCTGGACTCTGAACAAACAGTACATTTGACGTAAATATACAATCTGTACACAGGAGTATATGTATGGAAAAGTATAAACTGCATACCAGGTATTACTTCACAATAGCGTATGATTGTCTAAATAATGATAATTTTAAAAAAGGATATACATTTACTCAGAAAGGACTTCAATCACGTAGAACTTCAGGATGAATCAAATTGTTGTCGAAGTATCCAGTCATTTGTACCTGTTGTTCAACTTTAACGAAGCAAAAGAGACCGAGTCATAGAATTAACTAAAGCATTGCTTGCATCATGGCTATTGATTTCAAGTTTTGTTTCAATAATCTACCAAAATTAAGTACGACTTTGAATATTCAATGGATGTTGTTACTTAAAGGTATGTTTTGTGGTATTGGTTTCAATAGAAATACCCTTCCTACTCAAAAGTATTGCAACATGCACTATAACGCACTCATTTTGAGTTGAATGGGTCTTTCCATAATGATGTCCTAATGAAGTTTGAAAAAGAAATCAATGAATAGTCTTTCTCCTTTCTTCTCCAAGGCGGAGAGATCATCACATGCAGGCGCACCCACGACGGAGGGGCTGGAACATAAAATTTAACATTTTTTGTCGCCTCCCTATAGGGGTGGGATATTAATTCACATTAGCATACTAATTCGGTTTCATATTTCCCGTAAAACGGTTTTAATGGTTTGGAAAGACTTCCAACAAAGAAAAAAATGGCAATATGTTCTTCTGAAGCGGTCTCAGAAAGAAGACCACATCTGACGAAGAAGAAAGCGCCTATTTTCATGAGATAGTGGTAAGGTCGGATCAGGCTACTAATTAGAGATGACGGCCTTCTCTCCATATCATTATATCCAATGTACTGAAAAGTCACATGACAGTAAATTTTAGGATGTTTACAATAGTAAACCACCTTTAGAATTGAGAAAGAATAAGAAATTATAGCATGCAGAGGTCTTGTCTTAAATATAGGGCGTATCCTCCTTACCACTGTCTTATGAAGAAAGGAGGCGCTTTCTTCTTCGCCGGATCTGGTCTTCTTTCTGAGACCGCGTCAAAATAACATATTAGCATTTTTTGTTTGTTGGAAGTCTTTCTAAACCATCCAAACCGTTTCATGGGAAATATGAAGCCGAATTACTATGCTAATGTGAATTAACACTCCGAAAAAAATGATGATCCATACAGCCCCTCTGCCGTGGGTGCACCTGCATTTGATAATCTCTCCACATTGGAGAAAAAGGAGAAAGAATATTCATTGATTTCATTTCAAATAATTGGTTATTTTCCAATAATAAACTTCATTACGACATCATTATAGAAAGACCCCTTGAACTCAAAATGCATGCATGCGTTATAGTGTATGTTACAATACTTTTGAGTAGGGAGGGTATTTGAACATTAGACGCGTATATGGTTGTATATTTGTGTGTGTATGTTTGTGTGTCTATCTGTCAGGCCGTGATTATGTGTGATGTGCGGTGGCCTACTATATTGATTTTCTCAATAACTGGTGATTCCTATGTTCCATGCCGACATGTTGCAAAGAATCGCCCCTCATACCCCGCCGGCAAACTAGACAGTCTTAATCAGAAATGACACAGCGGCTTAAAAAGTACAAAATATGAACTCCCACGAATTTCTAACTGGACTTCAACATTCTCTCGTCTTCTTGATCAACCGGCAATTATTGATTTGAATCAATTTAAGTGATGTCGACACTTTATTTATTAAAGTCGGACGCACAAAGGGCAGGCTGTTGACAGAGCAGAATGCGAGCTAACGAAATCCAAAGGGTGGAATTGAAAGCAGAAAAGGAAAACCTGCTCTTTAAATAAACTCGTCGTTAATGCGTTATTCGTTTTAATTTAAGCGTTATCGACATTATGTGCATTATCTCAATCAAGGAGACCGGAAGGAGGATCGCGATGGATTTCCAGACTTCCTGTCAAGAAGGCAACTTGTATCTGAAGGAGACGTAGTTATAGAAATCAAAGCTAATGAGTATCTCATTTCGTTGTGTGTAGAAAACATTTAGTGGGATAAAGTGTTTTTATTTCTACGGATCATATCACACGCAAATGGATACCCACATACGTACTGTACACGCATACGTACATAGGCACGCTACATAGAGAGTTGTGACGTCACTGCATGATTGTTGTTGCTTAGCTCTTTTATAAAGTTTCTCAATATCTTAGTAAAGCCCAGATAATTTAAATGGAAATGGCAAGATTCTAAGTAGTGCTTAATATGGCACATAATGCTATCAAAATTAAGTATACTGTTGAAAGTTTCTGCTGTGCAAATTAGTCATGAATCTCTATGGATAAAACAAAATAAACAGTATGACAAACTTTATTGCATTTCTGCTTTCTCTGTAATGAACAACGAATTGAGTACGTTAGGAATGTTATTTGTGAACAAATTCAAGTTGATGGTTAACAACACAGCACGTGTAAAATGTTTAAAGAAAACAAAAATAACACCCTGTGTCTGTCTGTCTTGACTGAATGTACACACAAGGAAAGAAGACACCGTGCCCACCCCACCCCCCCCCCCAACCACGACCGTGGGGGGGGGGGAGCAGTCAATTGCATTCAGGTACGGGGCAATTAATTGATCAGAGCTTAAAAGCCACTGGTGTCAAAAGCAATATCAAAAAAGAGATTCACAAATTAAACCTTCATGATTCCAATTAAAAACTCTTAAGAAAAACAACCAACGCTGCTAAGATCGCAAATGCGTGTGCCTGCTTATACAGTGTATTTAAAAAGGAGGTTTTTAGTGAGAAAATGAATGTTAGAAATGTCCATTGGTAAAGAGATGTGCATTTTTAATGTGGCTACAATACCATACCTCCCAACCTTCTGAAATGAAAAATCTTACTGATACAGATCAAAACTCTTATGTAAACTGAAAGCAAAAAAATCTTACTGTCTCACAAAATTGTAAAAATCACACAGTAAAAGTGTACCGTCCATTTTTCATACAAAATCTTTTTGTATCGGAAAATATTATTCTGTTGACTTGGATGATGAAAAATCTTACTAAATCAGATAAAATCTTACTGGTTGGCAGGTAAGTAATACAATGTCTCGTGAAATTTGATAATATTCCACTGACATACTCCTTTGGGAGCAGAGAATGGAGATATGGTAGATATCATGTAGAGTGAATGGAAAATAGAAATAATTTGCACACATGGAAATGGACACACCCTAGCATACGGAGATATTGGCACAATCGCGGTTTTACCTAATTGCAAAAAAAAAGGGGGGCGGGGGAATTTGAAATAACAAAATTCAATTACATATTAGATTTCATGAAACAAATAATGCATGCATATACAAACATAATATAGACACACACAAACACACATTCATACATACATACATACATACATACATACATACAACATACAACAAAAATCTATATATCCATTTATATAAACATGAGCATTGAATGAAATACACACAAAAGCACACACACACACACACACACACACACACACACACACACACACACACACACACACACACACACACACACACACACACACACACACACACACACACACACACACACACACACACACACACACACACACACACACACACACACACACACACACACACACACACACACACACACACACACACACACACACACACACACACACACACACACACACACACACACACACACACACACACACACACACACACACACACACAAAGGAACCCTTATGCATTTTTTGTTGTTTCTGTAATTCTCATATTTTATTCAATGCATAAATGTCATGCAGCCAATTTACACCTAGTATCCTTATTGCAGATATGTAATAACATAACAAATAGTATTCCAATTCTTACATTATTCGTATGCTATGATAATCTCTTTAAATAAATTTACACGCCTTTAAATGATAGTGCATAGATAATTACATACCAATGTTCATTAAGTAGTCTCGATACTAGCACAATGATTTTGGTCAAAATATTATTACAAAAGTAACCTTTCTGTACAAGTTTGAAATATATTTGCTAAAATAAAATCTCAACTTAACTCTATAAAAATTCCTTCCACTGACCAGCAGGGAACATGCAATTTATTTTTGTTTACTTTTTGAATTTTTTAATACATATTTGGAAGATAATATTTTTCATAAGTATGAATGGTGAGGTGTTAAACCTACTCCTACTGATACAAGTAATTTTCACTACTTCTCTTGATAAACTATTATCAATATTCATATAAACAATATTAAAGAGTTGCAACTGCACATAAAAATTGTTTTGATAAAGGACAAGTTCTTTAAATGCAATTAATGTTATATCTCTATACTGGCTCAAAACGAGAATGAAAATAATCTGTTTTCTCCACTAACTGGGCACATTTCCTTTAAAAATATATCATTATAAAATGATTTTCACCTGTGACACAAGATATATGTCTGTTGCCATGGTAACACACATTTCATATCAAAATGGAAATTTTACTTGTGAAATAAAATAACAGAGAGGAACACATAACTTTTAAGTATAACAATAATCACAATACAAATTATAAACAAATTCATTTCAATTATTTGGCACAGCTCAAGAAATATACATATATTAAATTCATCAAAGTTATTAATACCGAATATAAACAACATAATAAGTATTAGAAATATTTATATACAGATTAGTGGGTAAAACATAAACAATACACAGATTCATATGTAATGATATAAACTTCCACTTTTCCTTGTCGTCTTAAAATATTGAGCAAAGTTGTTTTCAAAGTCTTAAAGGCCCACTGTCAAGGGTCAACTCAACCACTGTGAGGATGAGTCTTTATACTGTCAGGCAAATACTCACAAATATGGACTGCTGCAGTGCCATAGTCTACAGATAGCACTAGGAAAACAAATGCTCTATTTTACCACAGCACCAGGATTTTTCTGTTACATTACGGGTAGTATTAGTGCCCCAGTTTTAGAATTAGAGTCAAAAGAGGGCGGATTTCCATTCTGTCATGACAGTGGGCCTTTAAAGTGATAGGCTAACATTGTGGAGCTTCAATTTAAAAAATTATCAAACTTTGATATCTGAGCTCCATAGTAGTGTTCAAATGGACAAATAAACACCCTAGAATAAAAAAGTTTGGAAAGTTACACTGCCAATGGCAAGTTATGCATGAATAAACAATTAAAACTCGGGGCGAGTTTTAATAGCCTAGGTGTACACACAGTAAGTCTATGGCAGGAAATGGGCAAGTGAATCTGGTCAACTTACGAATTTCACTTTTTTAAAGCACTAAATAATCATTTTGAAATACAATTTTTTCAGGGCTTCATTTTTAGACCTCCTCAAAGACACCGGTAGCATGGGCGAATCAATGTGCTTCGATTTTTTAACTGTGGTAAATGTTAGCCAATACCTTTAAGGACAGTCAATAACTACCAATGTCATTGTCAATGCTAAGGTAATGAAAGAAAATGGCATGATTGGAAGTGGTCATCAATTCAGGACCCAATGCTCCCAGAATCAGGTATACTGTTTAAAATTTCTGCTGTGAAATGTCATAGTCATAGAATTCCCCTTTGTTGTACAATTATTATGAGAAAATGCTGTGATGGTGAAATTTCAGAATTGGAATGGGGTTAAACACAAATTGCCATTACAGGTTATCTTAGTAGGGTTGAATTCACAGATTTTGCTCATTTTGGTACATATTTGATTTATTCTGTGCTTTTCCAGGATGTTTTACACAGAAGAGCTAAGAACAGTTGCCAGGATACACCTATCATTCAGTGAAATATAACATGAAATTTAAATCATTTGAGCCTTTTCAGCATTTCTTTTGACAGAAAAGCTGGCAACAGTAGTCATTCAGTTGAAACAATTAAAAAAATATATATTATTTGATCACAAAACCACTAGTTAGACTTTGGAGACAGCACAATTAGCTGTTTGATATATGTCAACAAAATAGTCATTGGTGGGAGATTCAAATGCTATGAGTCTAAGTTTCAAATATTTTACTCTTTCATAGAGGTATAATACCCGGTACTCCCAATCAACCAGTATAAATTTGATATACTCGTCGGTTGTCCGGCAGAAGGGCCCTTGCACATGTTCCCAGCAGAAGGGCCTTGACAGCAAATTTTCTCTAATTTGAGAAATATTGCCGTATTTTATACTTGCAACTAACAGACTAACATAAGGATCCAAAAATATCACACTACTTAGATTTCATGTGTAAAAAAGCCAATGGTTTCCAAGTTAGAGACAATTTAGTGTTAAGGCCCTTCAGCTGGAAACATATGCTAAGGCCCTTTTGCCGGACAACTGACGTACTGTTGATGTTACTATATAGACTACAATAAAGTCACAGTCATCAACAGTACATCAACATGTTAACAAATCTATGCATGTATTTTACAATTGAGCATTACACATTCTTATCCCCACACTTGCATTACTGTATCATTTGCAAAATACAAACTTTCAGGCTCAATTGCAATGTGACTTGACTGATTTTGTCACATTTATTGCACATAATATTATATAAATTATTTATTTATATATACATTAAACATGATACACATTAATTAATGGTCTATGATATAATGCAACCAGGGGACCCATAAATATGATAAATCAATTCAGTACATACAAGAGAACACATTGCTGCACGATACACTTATTGCACATTTTTTAAATACTGTTCGTTTCTTTCTCTATGACAACACATATTCATCATTGTCTCTAACTTCACATAAATACACATTCCCATTCTCTTAGTTACAATACAAATAAAAGCAAAAAGTTCCCTCTTCCCCCACCCCATTTGTGAGGTTTCCCTTTACCCCATTATTTGTCTTTAGATGCTCTCACACTTACAGCAAACTTCACAAAGTTTCACTTCCCAAAGATTAACTTCGTGAATTTAAGAAATGTGGATGCAAGCTTCCTGCAAAATGTCCTCCTATGAAACTTCTCGCGAAACTTCCCACAACTTCGTAGGAAATTTAGCAAACATCAGCAAACTTCCCATGACAGTGTGAACAGAAACTTTGTGAAGTTACATCCCATGAGCCTCTGCACATTTCCAGTGTAGGGACGTAAATGCGTGCTGTACACAAAATAGACATGGAGTGGATTCTCGAGTTGAATGCATGACTTGGGTGGGTATAGGTCGTATTATACACCTATCAATTGTAAGACGCACCCCTCAACCCCCAGGAAAGGTGCGTCATGGGTGGGTCATTTACCAACAAATAATGACGCAGGGTACCGTCATGGAAGCATTTGGTCAGTCACAGCATGGTGAATGGGGTGCGTCAGTTTGTATACGTTTAAATAGGCCTAGGCACAGTCATTATAAGAAAATGGTCCGTCATAGTCGAGACACACAGGTGCGTCATGGTATATGAAAATCCGACTCACGTCTGACAAGTGACGCACCATTCCCGGGGGTCGAGGGGTGCGTCTTACAATTGATAGGTGTATTACATACGTGTACACAGCAACTGTACTTACGAATACGAGTGAAGTTACATCTGTAGCTGAGCTGCTAGATAATTTACCTTTGAGCATGTTACTTTAATAAGAATAAATTTTGGGGTATAAAGCACATGGAAGCACGTTTACCCATGAGCAGTGCAGGCCAAATCTTTGAGAAGTGTCCCGGGGAAGTTTCACGAGAAGCAAATCTTCTCGAAATTTTGCACCAGTGTGAATGGCCAAACTAAACTTAGTGAAGTCTTCAAGGAAGATAAACTATATGAAGATTTGTAATGTGAATGTACCCTTTGAGTACAAACTAATTGTTCACCATTTTCATTCTATATGAATACATTAAACTGTTACCCATAATCTCATATAAATTATTCAGACTTCCTGTACATCACATCATAAATAATCTCTCAAAGTTCAAACTAAACAAGAAGTATATTTTGTGATTGATAAGTCACAGTGTGTTATTACATAATTCTTAAGGGTTTATACATTATCTTCTCTATGAAATAGTAGAAGCCCCATTTCAAAATTGTCCACTTTGACACCTGACCTACACAATAGTGTTTGAATGAACAAATAAACATCATAAAACACAAAACTTCAGTCAGTTCATGCCGTCACGTAAAAAAGAGGAGTTATACAACTTTCTTGACAGTTCACAATAAGATTATAAAGTTTCTCTGGTGTATAAATTAATCTTGATGTATATTGTGTGTTTTGGTGTTGACAAAGAAAAAAGACCTTCACAACAGACAATATAATTTATTCATGTAATATAACAATACCTTATGGAGCACGTAATACCGAATGCATAAAATCAGCCAGTTGTACATGCAGAGGTAACCTCTCCATTAGCATATTTCACTATGCTTTGAATTGCAAGATGTTATCACTCCAACATGCAGGGCAGTATCTGTGTTTTTTATCACTCTGAATGACGGTGAGATATTGAAATAAAATTAATGTAAATATGTTACCTTAGGGTACTTTATATACCTTTCTCAAAAATATCTTTAGAGCCATATGCAGACAATTTCTGACGGGGGAACAGGACAAAAACTCTGAAGAACATAAAGGTCCTTCTTTTTTGGTGCTGGGATCCCCCCTATAGTTTTAATCAATATTTTTAATCAGTATACATGATACATATATGCATTTTGGTTGGCAAAAAATTTTGGTGGGTAGAAATTATGTTTGATGCAAAATTAATAAGCTCATATTTGCATAATTTGTATAAGTAGTAAAAAAGAAAATAGCATCATCACATTCTTTATCTATTTTATCAAAAATTTTGAAGTTCATTGAATGACCAACAGCCGAAATCCAGGCAGAGAAGACCCCAAATAGCCCTGTCGAAAACAGGTTAGAAAGAAACTGTCGGATGTAAGGGGTACAAAACATTTACCCTTAACACACAATCTGGAAAAGAATATGTTTTCCTAGCAAATTATACGGAACATTTTGCAGTTTGATAATAATCATGCAGCACATTCGTATCATAATGTAAATGATGTTTAATGTCATATAACATAATTATTGGGAATATTATATAGTTATCTTTGTATCAATAAGTATGATATTTTAACTGTGTACCAATGTTGTTAGATTTTTCATTTCTAAGACAAGAAATATAATGCATAGTATCAAACATCACTTTAGCATGTATGTTTGACAGCAATAGTAAAACCATCTTCTCTTTTTTAACAACCTGTTATAACAGATTATACACAGAATACCTAAAATTATTTGTTGCTATAGATACAAAGAAGAGTTAACCCAACAATTTTATGTCTGAAAAATTATTTTAATTGCTTTATATCAGTTATATATTATCTCCTGGATTTAATGTATACTTTTCATTGTTAAGTTTGAATATGATGATGTAAAATTGTTCATGATGTTTTTATATACTGTGAGAAAAAATGTGCAATTCAGCTGGTTGGCTGTGAATGATTTTTAAAATAAACCATTACTATTACCAACACATACTGATAATAAACTTACATCCAACAATACTTGCGGGTACAAAAGATTTCCCGATAACCCACAATCTCAACAAACATATATTTACGTAAAAATTATGCACATTTGCATGCTTTTGTGACAACAACCATATGTTGATCATCTGTTCTGGTAAACATATGCTGATTGCATGTCTGCATGATGAAATGATGCAGGAATTTTGATGAGCAATTTGGTGCACATACTTCATGGTAAACACAATTATACCAACTGCACCTCTCTTTGCACCACTACACAAAAATCACGCAGCCATTTGTTGCATATTTCCAAAAATTGTTGCAAAAGACCATGGATTATCTTATGGTAGCTAGTTCTGGGTTATATCAAGGCTGATCACATATTTGGCTGAAAGCAACAATTGCCTTAGTTCACACACATTCTATAATTACAAATCTTATGCAAAATTCACGTTTAGAGGCACGAGTAGAAATTTTGGAAGCCCCATTTGAAAAATTGTTGAACTTTCATATCTAACCTACTTGATAGTGTTGCAATAGACAAACACCATAAAATACAAAACTTTAGACAGTTCTAAGCAAAATATGTACAGATAAATATTGGCACATGAATTAATGTCCAGGGTATAAAATTATATAACACAGCAGTCTATGGAGTAAATGGAAATGGTCACTCATAGATTTACACTTTTTAAAAGCATGTAATGATTGTTTTGATCTGCAATTTTTTTCAGGGCTTCATTTTTAGATCTTATCAGAGACACTGGTAACATGGAGGATTGTAAGGCTCAGACTTTTAAAACTGGAAACACTGTTAAATGATGATTGTTATGTTAAACAACAAAGAATTTAGTGATATGTATGTGTGCAGCTGATGTAAGCATGGCCCTTCATTCTTTTGGTAGCCTGTAGTGGCATAAATCTGTGCAGAGGAATGGCGTGGGGGGATGATTGTGGTCAAATGCAGTGATTTTCACTCTGTTTCTGATCTTGAGCGACAAAATTAATTGTTATTCTCAACAATCCAATCATATATGGGGTATGATCCCAAGACTGCATATGTTCACCTCTCGATTCTGAAGTTTATCCATACTTCCAACAAATGAACAAACACATTCCAGTTTTACACCAAGTACTACCTTGCTGAATGATTATGTGTCACATTCCTTTTGTGTGATGTCATCAATTACATCATGATATGTTATGATGTATTTTAGACCAAGACTTCTGACACAGAGACCACACATTGATATGAATGTTCCCTTTTTTAGCATTAGGTCTTAAGATCAAGATTGAGACCAACAATATGCGGTCTTGGGAGAAGTTTTGACCACAACACCAATCACACATCAGTACTTCTCGCTTTTTCCCCCACCATGCCCTCCAGGAAGACCACACATTAACATGACTGTTGCTTTTGTTTATGATTAGAATTCAAGATCAAGATTGAGACTGAGACCAATACAATGTGGTCTCGGGAGTGGTGCTAACCACAACACTGATCACAAGTCGGTGCTACTAGCTTTTTTCCTCGCCATACCATCCAGGTGATCATTCTGACACCAAGACCACACCTCAACATGAACATTCCATTTGTTTAGCATCAGGTCTCAAGATCAAGACCAAAACCAGGACCGAAACCAATAAAATGGCCTCAGGAGTGGTCTTGACTACAAAACTGATCATACATTGGTGCTTCTAACTTTTTTTCCTCATTGACATGAATATTTAATTTACTTTAACATTGGGTGTCAAGATCAGAATCAAGACCAAGACCGAGACCGGGACCAATACCATATGGTCTCGGAAGCGGTCTCGACCCCGTCACCGATCACATATCAGTGCATCTAGATTTTTTTTCCTCATTAACATTTTACGTTAGCGTTAAGTTTCAATATCATGATCGAGACCTAAACCGAGACCGGGACCGATACAATGTGGTCTCGGGAGCGGTCTTGACCCCAACACCGATCACACATCGGTGCTTCTCGCTTTCTTCCTCACCACGCCCTCCAGGAAATCATTGCCTGTCTCCTTCAGCTCCTCGTCGAAGTAGTCCATATTCCAGAGCAGGATGTACCAGCCGAGCCTCTCGTGGCCCGTGAACCGCGATGGCGAGTTGCCGTAACCCCCAACCAGATCGTTGAATCCCTTCCCCAGCGTGACCAGCAGGGAGCGGCCGAACCGGTGCGACGACAGGCTCGACTCCGGCTGGTCGATCATGCTGGTGGTGTCAGGGAGGTCGCAGGAGACGAGGCTAGCCGAAACGGGGATGCTGAACTTGACGGGTCCCTCGTGGCAGGTGAGGAGGATGACGGGAGCCAGGGTGCTAGCATCTAGGAGGAGGATGTGACCGCAGGAGACACCGATGTAGAGATGCTCCCCCATCAGGCACAGGGACGTGACCTGGGATCGGAAGGCTGCGGAGAAGAAAACAATATAAGTGGATAGTTTTGGTTGAGCTTTGGTTTCTTATATAACCTACAGTTCAGCCTCGATAATACGGCCATCACTTAACCGGATCTCTCTTTCATCCGGACAACGAATTTATCAGTCATTGCCTGTAATTGATACACCTTTATCAGAAGTGAACACAGAAACCTGCTGGGTATCAGGGAACAATAAATAAAGTGTCACTTGTGTGAGGTTTGTTGCAATTTGTGCATAGTGTGTGGGTTGTACATACTATAACTTATGACATGTATTACCTCCCCCCTATACTTTGTTTGTACATTATCTCTCTTATATCACTTATCTAGATGTCTGCTGATCCCAATGTGGCTGGTTAATCGAGGTCAAACTGTACTTGGTATCATTGGCAAAAGATGGTGTATTCTATCAGGGGGTGTTCAGAGGAATCAGGAGTTATCTGAGGGTTAAAGAGTGTGAACTTGATTGCATACCAAACCAAAACTTCAAATACCAAACAAGCACTAAGTTGGCATAATAGAAAAATCATAAGTACAAGTAACGGCTGTATTGACAGGAAAAGAAACAACTTCTGCATGGTAACCAAACACATGTAGTCACAAACTTTCCTCATTTTGTATACATTTCATAATTGACGAGGCAGTTCGGAAAGGTATTCAAGAATAACAAAACATATTGCATATCACAAACATGTATTGTATATGAGAAATAGGTTCATTTGAACTTTGTACTTACAACTCATTGGTCGGTGACTCTGTCTTCCTCTAGGCTTTGGGTTGGATCGACACGTTGCTAATGTGGTGACGACGTCGATTCTACTCTCTATCTCTCTGGTCTCAGTATTCCACTTGTAGATGTGTGGTCCTGCAGATACCAAATGTAAATGGATGTCTAATGCTGGTCATGGAATTTTGACAATTCTAGCAGGGAAAATGATCAATTTAGGGGAACACAAACTGACATTACTTAGTCATAATTTTTTTTCAATTTATTGCAATGGTGCTACTTTGTTCATTTTTTTTTTTTTTAACACTAAATAATGTATGTCTTAATACATTCTGGGCACCATTCAATATAATAAATTGTTATTTGTGTCTAATTTTCAGGAATTGTAAATGCATGTTTCTAATAAATTTGTTGTTAAATTAATGAGTAATTGCACACTATAACGATATTTAACCCATGTGAGACTGAGAATGAGATATCTCGGGCTGAGGTCTCAGAAAAACGTATGTTATAATAAAATAAAATCGTCAAGAGCGGGTTAGAATGTATGATCAATTTTCTGAATTTTTAACATTTGTGCATCCAACTTGTAAATGAATGGTCATCAGGTACCAAACTAAAATGGAAGTTAACTTGATCAAGACATTTTGACAATTCCCGCTACAAAAATTATCAGTTTATTATGGGTGAACAAAAACTGAGTCGTTAATTAGTCATAATTTTTTTCTTTAATACTACAACGGTACTACATTGTTTTATTTTTTTCAAACAATAAAACACTTAATGATGTACATCTCAATACTACTAGGGCACCATTCATTAGAATAAAGGGTTATTTTGCATCTGATTTCCAGGAATTGTAATTAGATGTTTCAAAAGAAAATTTCATTTTCTATGAAATTCTGTGTTTTTCCTGAATTCCGTGAATTTTTTCATGCATTGTATTGCAGAAAACTGAGGACTTTTCCTGACCTGGCTGGACGTAGGACCAGACATGCTGGAGTCCCATCTGTTCCTGGATGTCAAGGTCATAGGTCACCATCTGGGTGACGGGGGCCATGGGGAGGGGCTCCTCTAGATGATTGACAGCCACCTGGGTCATAGACAGGTTGCCAGCGTTGAGGATGGTGACGTAGCCCTCGGACTGGCCACACCATAACTCATACGACCTGCGTGGGTGAATAAAACCAAACAAAAAACTTACACATCAAGTCAAGAAATTATTTCAAGAACAAGCGTAACTTTGGTAAAGAGTAAAAAAAAATGCCCTGAAAATTACATGCTCTGAAACACTTTCATTGTTTTAGAAACTGATGGAGAATAAATCCACTGATGAAAATTGAAATTTATGTGAAATAAAATCATTTGCCATAGGAAATGTACATACTGTTAGTAAATCTCCAACAAATAAAAAATCACAATTTGTCACTAAAAAAAAAAAAGTTTCAGTGGCTTTGATGTTATTTTCTTATTTCTGGGGTGACAGTAGAATACTTTGTGAAAGATTGATGAAAAAAATCTGTATTTTTGACCGAAACCATATTAGGGCTTTAAGGGAAGTGACACAATTGGAGGAAGTTGAAAATCCCTCAAGTAGCAAATGAGTTGAAACATATACCAATTGTATTCACCACCTAGACTGGAAGGATATGTTTTGAATTTGTTTAACTGAGGACAACACACATTCATTTTTCAGCATTGAATTAAAGTATGATCATGATGGAAAATGAACCCATTGAAAGCTACATAACAAGTTTGAATGTCACTGCCATTTCCGACATCAATAATAGTACTACAAAGAGAAAACTATTTGAAATTGAAATTTTCACAGCAGTGACCTCTAAACAATATACTTG
Organism: Eucidaris tribuloides; assembly: GCA_001188425.1. Taxonomy (NCBI): domain Eukaryota; kingdom Metazoa; phylum Echinodermata; class Echinoidea; order Cidaroida; family Cidaridae; genus Eucidaris; species Eucidaris tribuloides. Next base: position 4,783 of record JZLH01S0232105.1, on the reverse strand, counting down.
ATTCTGGTATCATTGTATCCTAAATTCAGGACTTCTTCCAATCCTGCCATTTTTCTTTTTTTTCAGTATGAGATATGAACAAGTGAAATTTGACTGTTGTGCAGTTGATGGGTATATTTCCTACTTCCATACCCCATTTAGCCCCAGCTTAACCCATGTTGGGGACTTGTGATACTTCATAAAATGTCCCTTTATTCCTACTTGTTACCTACAGCATTGACTGCTTTTGTATCAGAATGACCCATGACCTCTGACATTTGGACCCCAAAATTTAAACCATCCATTTGTCTACAGTAAATTAACATCAAACATATCTGCCAAAGTTGTAAAATATTTTTTTGTTCACTATCATATTACAGAAATTCATGTTTTGTTCAATAACTGACCTTTTTTTTATTAATTACTGGTTTCACAGGGCCAGACATTCAGGTAAACGTATTGGGATAAGAGATATTCTTTAACCAGAACATGAAAAAGGACCGCCATCACCACCACAACTGCAATTAATACAACTTGGTACTAACCTCTGACTTCCCGTCTTCCTGACGACGACAGACATCGTGATGATGTCACGACCGACGTCGACATAGTGGAAGCCGTCGCTGTCTCCCGAGGGGATACCGTTACCATCCTCCTGACGAAATGCTACCTCGTGGTCCGCGGCGATGGCCACCAGTTGGAGAGGCGCCACGTGGACCATGGCGAAAGGCGACCGGGGCTTGCTGCGATACTGGGGGAGACTGAGGCGGGCCAGCTCGTTGGGGTACACAAACCTTCCATTGCTTCCAAAGTAACAAAGAAAAAACAATACATGGAAATAGGATACATTTTGTTTGTCTTGATCACCTGATAGCACTTCAAGCTGTAGCGATAAGACAATCAGACACTGTGTCTGACAGTCTGTATTTTGGGGCCATTATGGTTCCTTTTCTTATTTACGTTTCTTTTATTCAATTAATAATAAAGCACATTTTGAGAATTTGTGCTATATTATTATAGTTATCAATTAGTAATTAGAATGTTTGACCTAGATGCATGTCAGTTGTGACATCTGCAGCATTTTCTTTTTCTTCCTTCCCTTTATCATATTTTCTTTTTTCTATAGTGCGTAGAGACACTGTCAAGGGTATTATGCACTATATAAGAATGGTGATATCATTATTTATCACTATTATTCCAGTTATAAATTCACTGATTAACTCTTAACACTAAGGTTAGTATTATATAATTATGATATATATATATATAGCATATACATAGCATATACCCGGACTATTTTGAAACTTCATAGCCCCCTGGGGGGGACTAAATTGCCCCCCCCCCCAAAGATCTTAGCCCTGAATTACATGATCGTGATAAAATATTAGTGTGAATGTCCCACACAATGTAAACTCTAAAATTATATAGTTAATAGTTAATTCTCCCCCTCAAAAAATAATTTCATTAATTTCATGCATGATGTTGTTTTTTTTTTCTCTTAATCACTAAATCAAGCTCCAAATATTTTTGGTCTAGATACTCATTGTAGTATTCTCACTACATTTCCTTGAAAAAAATTTGGAATCATAATTACTTAAATGTTTTTCATTGTTCCTTTACATTTATCATGTATTTCATTATTTCCTTTTGTTTTTTTGTTTTTTCATTAACATTTCTGGGCAATGTTGTTGCAGTCATAAATACCATAAAATTAATCAACTTTAATTTAGTAAAAAAATCATACATATATGGATGAAGTTTTGGCCTGGTGAATTTTGTCTCAAAAGATGCATTAGATGTTGAAGAAAAACAGACACGGAATTCAGGATGGAGATCTTTTTTGATTAAGAATTACCACGAATAAAACACAATGGAATGATTTTTTTGTTATCTTTATTGATTGGGGGGGGGGTGGGGACCCTGTATGAAGGTTGAGCCATTGTTAACAAAGGGACAATAGGAATTTTGTGGACACCCCTCTCCCCACCCTCTCCCCCCCAAAAAAAAAATAAAAAATGAAAACTACATAATGGATCATTAAGCAAGTGCAATCCCCATCAACGTATCTGCGAGTTATCATTTGGACATATCGATAATAAAATTGTGTTACTTAAGCTACGTTCCACTAGTCCGAGTTGTAGTCTCGAGTTTATGGCGAGTTAGCGCGAGCTTCAACTCCCGCTAACTCGCCATGAAAAATGCCTTGTTTTACGAGTATCTACGATGCTAACATCGAGTTTAAGGCGAACCACTTACGAGTAATTCCGTCCCGAGCGTGATCGAGTCAACACAGATGTATTGGTTGAGTTGTGAATGACTCTGCAGTACGACTTGTACCAGACCTTTCTACGACTCTGTACGACTCTCACGATTACGATTTGGTGCCCGAACTCATAGAGTAATCATGATCTTTGGTTAAGCTTGTACGAGTTTCACAACGACCAATGGAGTGGTTGAAAATTCTTCAACCCCTTGGAGTTGGATCTGAGCAGCATATTTGCTCTGACCGAGGGACGGGAAAATGGCCAGCATATGAGAATTCGATGCAAATGATTTCAATAAAGGATCACTAATAATTATATGTACTACTACCTATAGTTATGATAAATTTACCTTCTTGTCCAAAACTAAAATCAAATAACGATTATTAAAAACGCGGATTTCTCCGGTTTTTAAATCAATTGGAAAAAAAGTAATTATAATATGTACAAAGTTCGTTTTATATATTCTACGAAACAACAACCAAAATAATCCGATCATTATAAACATTTCGTAATATTCCAACTAACATTAATTCCTACACTTGTATTTATAAGACACTCACTATATCATTTAAAAGAAACTCAGTACACAGTTTTGAATAAATTATTACACAAATTCATTGAATTTACAATAAGTCAAATTGAAACCGAAAACTTAGATAAATGAAAAGAAAATAAAACAATTTAGAACATATTTTCTATCGAATTCATTGTCTTCTTTACCAAAATTGAGTCTAGATTTGCGTTTCAAAATATAAAAAGCAATGATCAATCAAGGTTTATAGAGCTATTTATTCAAATCTTTAGATAATACGTTTTTTGACTACACCGACCAGATCTTAAGGTTGTTTAACTTCATGTTAAAAAAAAAATCATTGCAAATCCAGAAAGTCATCCAGTGGTATGACTCGGTCTTATCAGTAATGAAATTATTAAAACAATTATACATGTATCAATGAAATTGTGCCACCGTTAGACTTATTTATTCAATATTTCATTTGTCAATTGGAACATGCCCAAATTTACTACAAGGCATAAGTTAGATCCCACTTTCTAAAAACAAAACAAAATATCCTTCCTCGAAATAAGCTAACTACAGACTATTTCTTTGTTGCCATCATTATGTTCGATTACTTTGGAAAAATGATTATAAAATGATTAATTGCATTTGTATCTGCTATTGAAAATTTTTCATTTCTTTCACAATTTGGGTTTATAGAGGTTCACAGAGCATTGGTTATTATTACCATTATACGGATGAAATAATTCTGCATTGATTATCAAAAAAAGAACATAATAGTGACATATTTATGCGATTTAGGACAAGTGTTTCGTTTCTTTCTGATCTACAGATTTTTACCTGATAAAAGTTAAATGATTATCGAAATTCGTTTGAATCACCTCTATCTTCGTTTAAGAGCTTCATTTCAATCGACACTAATATCTCTCTATAAATTCTTATTGTTTTATTATAATAACAAAATTCCCCATGTTACGTATTCAGTGCGGCGGTCTCTAAGACTCTTATTCTTACGTCCTCTTTTATTTTTAATTTACTGAGTAAATTTATTTTAATAATATTCACCATCCTTCTCTCTTCCATTTTGTTTGAGATGATACTAGTATTCTATTTTCACATAAAGATATAACATGAACTAATTAGAAACTTTCAACTCAGAAATGCGTTTTATATTTCTTCATTGGCCTTAAATGTGGGAAATTTTCATTCAAATTCAGTAAAAACGATGTAATGCCTCAATTTGAAACTGTTTCATTCAAGCGTCTTAATATCATTATAGCACGTCTTTAAAATTGATGTCCCGTTTCTTGAATAAACATGATTATTAAATTATCAAACAACTATTCTTTATTTAGGAAATATAATTGACAAAATCTTATCTTGGACTCATTAGACTTATATAATGTTTCCTCACAAAAATAACTAAAGGGATATAGGGATTTTACATATTGATTAGAATTTCTCTCTAAATGCCACTGTCAGTTATGATGTTTATACTGTCTTTTACTATATATCAATTATTGTTGAAACTGCGATGGGGAGTTGTTGTTAAACCAAAAATGTATAATTTATTACTTCTAACATAATACACATTAGCCGTAAGGCGTTTGTATACTACGCTTTTTCTTTGACATGATAATCAAGTTCTTATCATCCTGCTCGCTTTGCATGGTGTGAGCAATTTAAAACTTCTAGAAATATGTGATTGATTAATAAATTTCAAACAAACAATATCATGTTTAAATATGTATATAGACGTCCGTGTCTGACTTTTTAAAACTTTTTACTTGCAATAGAAAATATATATTCTCATATCCCACCAATGTTTCACCACAAGGTCTCGGTTTCGGTTCGTAAGTCGTAAAAGGTTACTTGCTCAAAACTCCTCAGACACGCATGGCCTGGAATTGAACAATATACCAATCTGTGGTTAAACAAAGAGTATTTTAATCCTTTTGAAAACTGTTAAATCAAATGTAATACAAAATAGCAAGACATTTGGAAATACTTGTTATGATCAGTA
>JZLH01S0232082.1:14170-27410 GCA_001188425.1 Eucidaris tribuloides | reverse complement strand
TTTTTTTGAATCTACCCCCTTTAGACACGACACCCCCTTTTGGCACATGACCACACGTCATCCCGGTAATTTTTTGTGTGAGCTGATTGGAGGGATTTCTCCATCAAGTATCAAGAATATCGTTTGTTTTTGTTTTTGTTTTTTGCAGCACCATGCATGATGTACAGACTATATGATTACAATATTAACGTCTTAATTTCTACCGGATGACATAGGCCTACTCGCTCGTTTTCTTTCTTGCAGCCGACACAGTGATCCTTGACAAACAACAACAAAATGACGTCTGGGAAGAACTTCGAGTTGGACGAGGAGACCGGGGAAAAGGCGGGAAAGGGCGTCTATTGTTCCGTAATTCACATGGTCGTGATAGCCGTGATCGTGTGCGCTCTCATTGCCGGGGTCGGTTGTATGACGTATTTCATTCCCGACCACTCTTGCGAGGAGACGGAGACCGAACCGCCTGTCACGGAAGAACCAGTGATACCCACGGAGGAACCATGGAACGGTCGTCTACCAAGGGATATTTTCCCGCTTCATTACGAGCTGTACCTCAAGCCGTATCTCTACCCAGAAGACCTTGGTCCGGGTGATCGCCTCTTTACTTTTGATGGTGACGTCACGATTCGAATAGAGTGTATAGTTCCAACAGATGTCATCACTCTTCACATCAACAACATAACCATTCTCGCTTACACTCTAAAGGACGCTGAACAAAATCCGATCGCTGTCGTTGGGACAGAGGAAGAAGAACGATACCAATTTCTTCATTTCTTCTTGGAGGAGACGCTCGAAGCAAATCAAAACTACGAATTGCAAATAACTTATCTCGGAGAGTTGTGGGACGGACTGGACGGCTTCTACCGCAGCAGTTACGAAGAAAACGGTGAAACGAAGTAAGATCTTAATACGATGCAATATTAAGTACGTGAAATACCTAATTTGTTCCACTATTTAATGTCAACATATTGCTATCGCAAAAAAAAAAAATAAAAAATCACTGTGTGCAGGACCAGAGGAAACGATTACATTCTAATATTTTAGCGAACAATTACTTTTCGTGAGTATTAGTCGAGGCTGAGAAGACGTGCTTCTAATTATTCATACCCCACACTGGAAAAAAAAGTTATTTTTCCTAGATCATCTCGCCATTTACCAGATCTAGTCACTTTGCCTTGCTGTCTAGTCAATTTGACTAGATATCTGAGTACTATGAAATTTTGAAGAGTTTTTCGATCAGAAAGGTACAAATTCCCTCCTAATCTGCACTTTCTGATTAATGTGATCCCCAAAATGGTCAAAATGTTTAGAAATCTAGTGGTAAGTAATGTAGTCAAGGTAAAATGAATAGATCAACAAGAAATGATTTGATAATTTCGAAAAGATTGTTGTAAGGTGCCCACTGAAAGAAAAAATCGTAAAAAAATAACTGCTGCTAATCATAGGAATATATTCAGCTTTGCACGAAGTTGTAAGATAAACATGCACCGTCATGTTTACCTCAATCAAGTGATGATTGGGTATTGATAGCATGGCAAATAAATATCAGTAAAAAACAAATAATAATGATGATGCTATTGCGCGAAAGGTTTATCTATATATACAGAAAAAATGGGACAGTACTCTTTGTTTATCGTCATCACGTGGACCCAATTACATGATAAGAGTAGATTCAATATTTGTACGAAAAGTTCAGATATGTTTGGTGACAGAACAAAGTTAACCAATTGTTACACATTGAATTCTCCAAATTGAAGTAGTCCGGGGTCCTTTAAGTCGTGTAATGTTCTACCCCAGAAGAATCCTCAAAAGGCGGAATTTAAAATTGTTAAAGGAAAAGGAGAAAAGGAACTTGGTGGTCCTAGTAAAAAAAAAGTTTTGAATAGTGTCTGTCTGATAGAGAATAACAATTAACTCCTGAAATGCAAACTTGCTAAAATTGTTATTATAAATCAGGAAGTTATAATTCAATATACATTGTTTACCTTCAACATATAGCATCTCGCAAGCTTTCAATAATTTACAGCCAATTTGAATTTTTTTCTTGCATTCCAAATAGTTTATTTACAAATTACAACTTGCCCATGGTTTGACTTTATTCCCCAACCCCATTATGACATTTGAACATAATCATATCAAACTCGTGATTGACAAATTAATAATATTTAACCGCGGGCACGTGTCAACTTGTCCAAAAACATACCACAAGGTGTGATAAGATAATTAGATCATCATTCTGCATAAATACAATCATATCGAGTGAATCTTACCAGAAGAGACAGGACTAATAATAACATTTCAATAGGGCGATAGCTACAATGTGTCTCGCCCAGTTTCGCATACATAGAAACATGCTCAGAAAACTTAACATTGGGCTCAAAAAGGTCATTGACCCTTGTCGGTGACCTTCAGCTCCATGTACGACATCTACCACTCAAGTTTGGGCACAGTTGGACAATTTGGGCTAAGGTATGGGCCATAATAGAAACTTGCTCCAAAAAACTTACCATTGGGCTAAAAAGGTCGTTGACCTCTGTTGGTAACCTTTGACCTATTAATGACCATCAGCTTCCTATGAGACATCTACCACTCAAGTTTGGTCACAGTTGGACAAATGGGGGGGGGGGGGACAAAATTATGGGCCATAGAAACTTGCTCCAAAAACTCAAAAACTTAACATTGGGCTCAAAAAGGTCTTTGACCTCTGCTGGTGACCGTTGAACTTTTGGTGATCATCTGCTCCCTATGAGACATCTACCACCCAAGTTTGGTCACAATAGAGCAAATGGGGTCAAAGTTATGGGCCATAATAGAAATTTGCTCAAAAACTTACCATTAGGCTCAAAAGGGTTGTTGACCTCTACTGGTGACCTTTAAAATTTTGGTGACCATCAGTTCTCTATGAGACATCTACAATCCAAGTTTGGTCACAATTGGGAAAATGGGGGCAAAGTTATAGGTCATAATAAAAACTTGCTCAAAAAGGTCGTTAGCCTCTGCTGGTGACCTTTGACCTTGTGGTGACCTTCACATACTTCTAAATTTTGCAAGTCTGTATGATTAATATTCCATCCAAGTTTGATTGAAATTGGAGTAGTTAGCACATAATTATTCAAGTTTTTGCAAGCGTAACGGACGGACAGACGCCTAAGGGACCCCTTAGTCTCCCTCCACCTCGGTGGGCTCGACAAAAATGTGCACCTAAGCCCGTATTCTGACGGAGGGGTGGGGCGTATCTTGTGTACGTATAACCCGGGCATATAGCACACTAGAATGAGGTTCGTTTGGGAACTTTTGTCAAAAGGTAGAAAGGTGTTTTTTTACAAAGTGAGATGTGGTCTTGGGTGCATCACAGACCTATAGAAATTCGAATTAACAACCAACAACGTTATGACTATATCTGATGAGCATATGTTGAGCATAGGCTTAACATTTCATCAGCAATCCCTATAAAAACTCTATGCATACTCTACGTTCCTTTCTGTGCAGATGGCTTGCCACCACACAGATGCAGCCCACAAATTCGTCGGACCCTTCCCTGCTTCGACGAACCCGACTTCAAGGCCGTCTTCGACACCATAATCGAACATCGAAGTGATATGGTGGCGCTCACCAACGGCATGGAAAAAAACATTACAGACCAGGATAACGGTTGGACACGAACTACTTACGTATCCACACCTACAATGTCAACTTATTGTTGCATTTACTGCTCGATATTTTAAGACCCAGAAATTCTTATAACGACTAATGTAACAAGGGGTATGTACTACATCTATTTTTGCATTAACATTGTTGTCATATTTGACAGTTTTTGCGCTTCTTTATTCGTCGTATGCTTTTGCGTGTATGTTTGTAAAATGAATTGATATATTTTATCACAGTGATCTTTTCATCTCAGCCCCTATTTGTTTCCAGATTCAATCAATCTGATGAGAGTTCCTTTTCCAACCTTACCTATATTTAAAGACAACATTGTGGAAGCTTCATTTAAAAAATTGTCTTTGCTATCTGACAGTGTTTAAATGGACAAATAAACACCCTGGAACACAAAACGTCAACTATGCTGTAACTTGTAAATGTATAGATCAAAATCGACAAAATGCATTATTGTCAGCGGGCAAAAATTCTGCAACACTGCAGTCTATGTGGAAAACTGGAACGGTCGCTCAATGATTTTTCATTTTGTAAAAGCACTTAATGATCATTTTGAACTATAAATTTTTTCAGGGCTTCATCTTTAGACCTTATCAAAGACACTGGTAGCATGGGAAATCATGTAGCTCAGATTTTTTTAAACGGGAAACATTGTCATGCGATGACTTTGACAGTCGTTGTCTATCTGTGACAAGTACGACAGAAAACTCGTCAAAGATTTATCCAACGAAAACTGATCTTTAACAATTTATTAAGCACCTTCTCATAAAAAGAGCACACGCTATAAAAAAAGACCTAGTCATTTTTGACGATTCTGTTTAGTCATTTTGATTAGAATTCCATTCATCTCAACATAAATCTTATAAGGAGGTATACTTCTAAAAGAATATCTGGATCACGTTTCTCGAGTTACTCTTATCAGCTGGACAGCAGATAAGCTGTGTTGCTTCCTCAACACATAAAACAGTGCACATCTTTGTATTCCTCTAAGGCAAACACAAATAAATACTTTCTATCACAATATAATACTGTACATTAATTAAAATACACAATCTATTTCTAACACCCCAAAACAAGCCGATCATTGGTCCACCTCCTTATTTCCTTTTCTTTGTTACAACATTACACTTCTTAGTTTTACCTTCGCCCTTCTATGACCTTATAGTATAATGGCTACCTCAGAAGTACCCGTTGGCCTCCGCATTGTGCGTCTTCACCAGCAAATTAAAGCACACACAGGCACTCACAAGCACCACATTTCTAGCTTACTACTATCCCTTTCACATTTTCTGCGTACTGACTTATTAATTAGAACTGCATTTACACTTCAATGTGGCCCATCCTACTCTTAATGATCAATAGTTACAAAAGAAATTATCACTCACTTAGGCTGTCCGTCTGCTCAAGCCATGCTTAAAATGGCAGCCTTCTACATTTACATAATTCAAGTTATTATATTTTGGTCATAATGAATACTTGTACTTCATACAACCACTAAAACGTGAATCACCCTTATTCAAATTGATGAGTCACTGGTTTGTCCGTATAACGAAACACTTGAAGGATCATGTGAGTCACCATGACTCATTACAAATGAGTCTGATTACTCTAAGACTCACTTTAAGTGAGTCTACATGACTCACTTCAAGTGAGTGGGACATGATTCCTCGATTAAGCTATACTTCGTAGAATCATAATTAAACTTCAATAAATTACATTTAAATCTCTTATATTATTCGTGGAACTGCAAGATTAAAACGGTTTTACTCACAGATTCTTTCGAGCAGCAGATCAGCAAGTAGCGACGTCGGCGAAAAGAATGCCCATTTAAGATGACGTCACGAAAACTTTCGTGCGCACGCGGCTTTCAAGTTGAATCGCTTTCTTTTTTAAAATGCTCAGAAGTCGATCTTGACTCATTTTACGACCATGTGAGTCAGTTGATGCATTTGAAAATGAGTCAGCTCATTATTGACTTACTGGTGAAATATGAATGAGTCAATGGAGACTCATTATTGTTGCTAATGAGTCAATTTTCACCTGACTCACGAAAATTATATACAAATGAGTCAAAATTTTGACTCACCTTTTTTGTGGGTGTATGTTTATTTCTTGTATCGTTGAAATGCTACAAAAACAAATTAATCTACTTTGTATTATTTCAAATGTTATCTAAATTGTATTTGTGTAAATTGACTTGTTATCTTATGTTATTGTTTCGAAATTTATGTTATTGTACAAAATTGAACTTGTTATTGTTACGGGAAAAAAAATATATGAAATGCAGAAAATAAAACCTCTTCAAACAAACTTTGCTGACATTGTCCACAACTGTCAAAACTCTTCACGTTCTCGACAAGAAATCGTGTAAAAAGAATATATTTTAAGTGACTTTTTGAAAATTTTGATTGACGAGCTCATAAAAAAGACTATTTCATATTCTTTATTTAAAACAAAGACAGTTATTTCAGTATATAATACAACTACTATGAAGAGTTGTGCGAATATGCGTCTAACAACATGAATGAATCTCCGTGCATATAGTTACCAGACCAGTTATGTTTTGACGTCTTTTCTCTCAATGCTGTATAGTTCCGGGTATGGTCCCGTCCAGAAGCGCTTAATACCACTCTGTATGCTCTCGACATTGGTGCGAGAATCCAAACCTTTTTCGAAGGATATTACGGTATTCCGTATCCTCTCGAGAAACAAGGTATGTTCAAATTCAGCATGTTTTTTTACATTAGGCCTATTGAGCGTATTAAAGTTTCGTTGCTTATGTTACAAAACCTATTATCTAAAAAAAAAAAAAAAATCATTGTTCTGGAGAGCCCCTCACCCCCTCTAAAAGTGTGTGGTTTAAAAACAGTGTATTTGTCTGTTGAGAATTAAGTCTCAAATTTCGAAACAAGAAAATCTGGCTCGACAGGGGTAAGAAATTTATTTTTAGTTTTCACCCAAAATAATTGAAAAACGACATTTTACCAACCCAGCCACCTATACACTAACGATATGGTAGAATATAGACTTGCGCTTACATTTCGGTATGAGGTGCATCATACTTCTTTATATTATTTATTTATTTATTTATTTATTTATTTATTTATTTATTTATTTATTTATTTATTTATTTATTTGTTTATTTGTTTATTTATTTATTGACTTATCTATTTGTTTATTTATTTACTTATTTATTTATTTATTTATTTTATTCCGTTTTCTTTATATCATACTGTACGTTGTTCATACGTTTATATTGTAGGATAATCTATTCATGTGTTAATTGTACTAACACCATATCATAGTTACATTACGCACTGACATTATGTACCATATAGACTATACACAAAAATACACTATCCGCCCGCGCGTGTGGGTGTACTTTGTGTGTATGTGTGTGTGTGTGTGTGTGTGTGTGTGTGTGTGTGTGTGTGTGTGTGTGTGTGTGTGTGTGCGTGCGTGTGTGTGTGTGTGTGTTTGTTAAAAATATCAAGTATGTGTGTCAACATTAATGATCTCCCACTACTACAGTCCTGGACAAAAGTTCTGAATATGGATATTTCTTTGCATAACCCTGTTTTAAAGTGCAGTAATCTTACAAATAATTATTAATTACCCATGCAGAACACATTATTACTAAGTTCAAATAAGCTTCACTCAGGAGCGGCGCCAGGGTAAAATTGTTGGAGGGGCGAAATGCATCGGGGGAATTTTGCCTGCCGAACAAATCTTTTTATTAGCCAAAATGCAAGCTCAACAGCGTCCGACAAGCGGGGGCAGGGGGCTGACGACGACAAAAAGCATTTTTTGCCCCCCATTTTTTTTTTACTAGCAAATTCAACAAGAATAGGAGGGGGCGATATTTTCGGAAAACAGTAAAACTCCTGTCATTTTAATAATAACATAGGGGTGGCCTGTCTCTACTTCCGTACAAGAAACCTTTTCCTGATATGATTGAAAACTGCATTTGGTAAAAAAAATATATTCCAAACTTATGTCCATGACTGTAATTGAAGAGACCGACAAACATTCTCAAAAAGTACTGAGACTTGTGTGTCCTCTACTTCTATAGTCTCCAATTCTGTAATATAGACAGGAGAGTTAAACCACGGAGCTATTTTGTAGCCCCATGGTTATACCACATGTTGGTGCATACACGTATGTAAAATGCGTCCACTTTTACCACTCTGTTTAACATTGCGGAGCTTCAATTGAAAACAAAATAATCGTGATATCTGAGCTACATAGTGCTTAAATGGACAAATCAAACTTATAGAAAACAATTTAGAAATTATGCTGCCACTGGCATGTTAGGGATAAACATCACACGTGAGTGACGTGACATAATGCATCCGGTGTACTCTTAATTGTAACACATGACATTAATGATACTACTACTACTACTACTACTACTACTACTACTACTACTACTACTACTAATAATAATAATAATAATAAAATAATAATAATAATGGTATTACTACTACTACTACTACTACTACTACTACTACTAACAATAATAATAATAATAATAATAATGAAATTTTTATAATGCGCCAAAATCCACCTAATAGGTGCTCATGGCGCATATACGTGAACTTACACAGGAGAACGTAATACAGTAGAAATAAATAGGTAACAAAGGTAACAATCACAATTAAAAGGCATTTTCGTGAGTTGAGGTTTCAAGTTAGATTTAAATTGTGTGGAGGAGGTAGACAATTTTATTTCTTCCGGTAGATTGTTCCACAAAGGTGGTCCGGCAGATAAAAAAAGATCTCTTTCCATCCCATGATCTTTTGACAACAGAGTGAGTGTAAAGAAGTGGGGGAAATGGGCATAGCAAAACTGGGTACTCATTTTCACTCCTTTTTAAGCACTTAATGACCGTTTTAAGTACAATTTTCAGGCCTTATCAGATAACTGATAGCATGGAGGATTACTTACCTCTTTTTTAAAACTGTGAATATTGCAAAATTATGCCTCTCACAGATATGATCGCCGTTCCCGACTTTGGTGCTGGTGCGATGGAGAACTGGGGTCTGATCATCTACCGGGAGACCGCCTTGCTCTATGACCCCGTGGCTAACTCTGCCGATGATAAGCAACTTGTCGCCAGGATTATATCACATGAAATTGCTCATCAGGTACTGCTAATTGTAATACCACATTGTCACTTGGAATTGTGCAAAACTAGTTGAATTATATTACATTATTATAGTGATTTAAAGGTAGGGTATAGTTTTGGTTAATGGTGGAAAATGAAATGTTTCACTATTGTGCTTTTGAAATACACATACCCTCCCTACTCAAAAGTATTCCAACATACACTATAACGCATGCATTTTGAGTTGAAGGGGTCTTTCTATAATGATGTCCTAATGAAGTTTATTATTGGGAAATAAAAAAATATTTGAAAAAAAATAAATGAATGTTATTTCTCCTTTCTTCTCCAAGGCGAAAAGATTATCAAATGCAGACGCTCACACGGCAGAGGGGCTGGAACATAAAATTTAAAATTTTTCACCTCCCTATAGGGGTGGGGTGTTAATTCACACTAACATCGTAATTCAGTTTCATATTTTCCGTGAAACGGTTTTGATGGTTTGGAAAGACTACCAACAAATAAAAGAAATGACAATTCTAAAACCGTCTAAGAAAGAGGACCACTCCCAGCGAAGAAGAAAGTGTTTCCCATCTTTATGAGATATTGGTAAGGAGGATAAGGTTACTAAATAAAGATGATGGCCTTCTCTCCACATCGTTATATCCAATATACTAAAAAGTCGCGTGACAGTAAATTTTAGGATGTTTGCAATAGTAAACCGCCTTGAGAAAGAATAAGAAAGAGGTCTTGTCTAAAATATGGGGCGTATAGTCATTACCACTGTCTTATGAAGATAGGAAACCCTTTTTTCTTCGCTGGGTGTGGTCTTCTTTCTGAGACCACTTCAGAGTAACTTATTGGCATTTTTTGTTTGTTAGAAGTCTTGCCAAACCATCAAAACCGTTACACTGGAAATATTAAACCGAATTACGATGCCTGTGTGAATTAACACTCCACCCTTATAGGGAGGCGAAAACATGTTAATTTTATGTTCCAGCCCCTCTGCCGTGGCGGGTGCACATACATTTGATCATCCCTAAGCCTTGGAGAAGAAGGGAGAAATAATATTAATTGATCTCCTTTCAAATAATTTGTTATTTTCCAATTATAAATTTCATTAGGACATCATTATAGAAAGACCCCTTCAACTCAAACTGCATGCGTTATATGTTTCAATACTTTTGATTAGGGAGGATAATTATATCATCTATTAATGCCCTGAGAATCACACTAAAAACTCTTCCATCTTTGAGAATTTAATGAAAAACAAAATTCCGTGCACCCGACTTTGTGTCAGAGGAAATGTACCTATAGTGATCTGCTCCATGATAATACACTCATGCTCATAATGGAATACTTAAAAAACATTTTAGAAGTTGCCATTTTTCCGTCTGGGATTAATATTTGTTCACCCCAGGTGAAACACTTATAATCTAAGTATTTCAGGAATTTTGAGCATTTTGTAGCGTCCGACTCGACACTAAAACTTGTGTTTATAATGGTGGTGGTGTTGTTGTTGTTGCTGAGTCACGTGGTGGTTACGTGCGTTATTAGACTTGTAACAGACACTGTTCTGATGTTAATTTAGTGATAACTGACAGAGATCAAAATTTATCAGTTTTCTGCGTTGTTTCTTTAATTGCTTTAATTTAACACTTTTTCATGATTTTTCGTGGATTTAAAAAAAATAATATATAATTGTTATTGCCGCTCGAAACACTTTATTTTTACTTAGTCATTATTGAATCCAAAATTGTCTGCGACACTACGGCCGTTTTTGTGAAATAAACACTTGCTCTCGAACAATGTGGACAATACGGGCGACAAAGAACAAGTATTAACAAACATATTCCATTTATGAACACAGGGATTGAAAACTACCCAGTATGCTCCATACACCTTTTCATCCATACACACTACAGTTGTTTGGAAATCTCACTACCATCCTCCTGGTGGACTACCATCGGTTAACACGAAGGTTTCGCCCACACGATTATGGATATTGTTGAGGCTCGAGTGTGAGTCTGCGAGCCTAACTGGGGAATGGTAAGTATATTATCTGATGCGAAACCCCCATTACATTGCAATCACAAAGTAAGCAAGTTCACTCCTCACAAGGTAGTGCCTAAAATCTGAACAAAACTAATGTGGTTAAATTACCACGGCCTACCAAGCTTCCTTAAGCCTGAAATAAGCCGAATCTTTTATATGAAAAAAACATCCACTGATCTGAAACCCCCAGCGCTAAAAAGTAAATCGTTCAATGACGAATCATCTTTTGTCTCTGACATCAAATCCTTGGCCTTGCGTGGAGTGAACATAGCTAATTGTCACATGCCATCGGAAATCTATGTCACCGAACATTTTATCTCAGTTTCATTTCGTGAAGTTAGACGTTGAACAAAAACATTTTATTTGTCTTGCTGTCAATCGCTTCTAACAAAGGAGCACAACAGCATACCAAAAGATACATATTCAGTATAATCATACACAAAAACCCACAACTAATTAATTGAATTAATCCCTTCATTAACATTGTTAACAAGCCTTATGTAAAAACTATTGCTTTTTAAATAGCTTTCCAAAAGATTCGCAAATATCCATCCTCAGCTTAGCTACTTCATAATTTTTCGTGGTTCTTTTCTGACAGGCAAGGAGCAATTTGCTTACTCTCAGTACAACCGGTATTTGCAGCCCGATTCACTGGTACGTCACGTCACGGTTGCGTCCCCGTGCAAGCCACCCCAGACGATTCAATTTCGCGATTTTCGACTCAATCCACTATCAATAAGTAACGATAGTATTCACTCTATTGCACACTGGTAAGGATCATTAATCAGGGAACGAGTAACAACTACCCCCGTGTTCATTCGATAACTTGAAAAAAAAAAGCCTCAAAGAGCGGCCCCACAAGGGGAGCGCAAGGGGGCAGCCGCACTATTCTTTTATCAAAATAGCTTTTGAAAATTACGGCCGCCCCGCCCCCCAGAAGTCTATAACTGCCACATTGCGCGCTGTTGATTTGACCGCCAAAAAGATAAAAAACGACTCAGACAAGCAAAAAAACTACAACACCAAAATACAATAAAACCCGACAGAGATAACGAAAAAGTAAAATAACAAAATCAGAAGTATTACTACAGTACGTACCATTTACCTTAATTATCGTCCTAACTTTCGACACTACTTTATAACTCCTACCTTTTCACCCCCCACGGTCGCCCGTGTTTAAATATTTTGGCCCACCGAATTTGGCGTGAAACATTGCCGCAACCTCCCCCCCCCCCCCAACTGAGCGACTTTTCGGCTGTTGATTTTTGCGCTGTGAAAAGTTTTTGCGTGCCCAAAAATTTCCGCCTTTTCGACCTGAACAATACCCCCCCCCTGCAATATTCGCCTTTTTACCTGACGCCGCCCGCCCCTGTAATTCTTGCCGCGATACATGTTCACATGATCAATATTAGGGGTCGGATGTGGTCGGCGTTATTAGTTACATGTAAACAAGTGCAAAGCCCCTCCCCCCCTTCTTTATGAGAGCATTCAAAACAAACTTCAACCAATCCAATTCATAATTTTGATTCCTAATTTAAAGCGTATGAATACACGCTTACAGAGGTTCAACCCAAACACTTACAAGATACGGAGCTTAACCTCATTACCGAGTGTTAACGTAATAAATAAAGACGACTTGTAACACTTTTTACCTTGCTGGACGATGACGAGGATGGATAATTTTAAGCCATTTTGTCGCATGCAGGCTCTCCATTCCAATTCGAATGTTGATAACTTTCTTGCGATGACGTATCTTCCTAGACGTACCTGCAACTCAATACCTAACCGACTTGAAGACTCCAACTGGCCGAACCAAATTATTTGTGGAATCGCCACTAAGTATGGCGAATCTACACCACAACTACTAATTTATGTCTTTTTTTGCTGATCTATTCATCCCCTCACTTCTTCGTTTGGATATGTAGTTAGGCTACAGTTACTCTCATTTTTATTGCTTCCGAATGTTCTCCGTAGGCTTATGTATTTCGGTGTGCAATCTGTACGTCGCGTCCCTCGTCGTCCTTCCGTGTTTCCGTTATCGCAGATAATTCGATCAAGACCAGCAGGGGCGTCGCCACGTTGGGGGCGGGGGGGGGACAGCTGGGGCGATCCCGTCCCCTAAGATGATTAAAAAATCAGAAATCATGGCGTTTATTTAGCCCTCTAAGATTACCTCGCCGCCCCCCTGAGAACCAGTAACAGAGCTTCTAATAACACACTGGGTTCGAATGTTACTATATGCCAAGATAAAGCTGAAAGATCGGGTTTTCTGGCAGTTGACCCACAGTCACAAAGCTCACAGCGACCATAAACCATGACTGATTTGGGGCTCGGATTACTGTCATAAATTTCATGAAAGTATTGCAGACCTAATGATCGTAACTTAGCGCTCAAGTAGTATGAAGGTGCACTATAACGCATCCATTT
>JZLH01S0232051.1:25003-42161 GCA_001188425.1 Eucidaris tribuloides | reverse complement strand
TAGGCAAATGTGTTGTGTAGCTGTTTTTGATTAATTTCTATTGGGGAACAAAATTAATGAAATATTGGTTTGCCCATGCTTGATTCTCCACAAGTGAATAAATTCAAGACAAATCCTTCCATCCAAAATAAACACTTCAGCTAGTGTATTCCTCAGGTATGACCCAACTCATATGGTTCTGCAGGCATTTCCACGTGTTCCCAATCATCGTCCTTTAAGCTCCGAGCGATGTCTGTAGCTACACGACAATTTGGGAATCCGAGCTATCTCGCATATCTTCGGAGTTAACCCTGAGATTTCTCAGGGTTAAATCTTCGGAGTTAAGTCCGAATTTCACGCTCACGAATCTCGGCTTAACTCCGAATTCCTGAGACTCTAAGGAACTAAGGGTTAGCCCCGGGGTTAACTCCGGACGTGTAGACAACTGGGAGTTAAATCGTCGGAGTTATCTTAGGTTTAACACCGAATTTGCATAACTCCGTGTCGAGTTTAACTCCGAATTCCTGACTCTAAGGAACTCAGGGTTAACCCCGGGGATAACTCCTAACGTGTAAACACGACTATGGGCAATTCCAAGCAAATGAGGACATTTATCAAAAAATTAAAATGTCTCTATCATGTTATTTATATGACATATCACTAACCTAATGCCATGGATGTTCATAAATAACAAAAGTCTTTCAAATTCAAACAAAAGTATTTTTAATTTTTGTTGATTTCCTCAAGATCTCAAAACCATCATTAAAATTGTATGTGTGGGACTGCAGGCAAAAAAAAAATCACTATAATGCGAATTACACAAGTTCCATTTGATATTTTTTCTCAAAAATTTCGCTAAGGGGAAAATGATGACACATTTCTGTATTTCTGAAGCCATAATGATATTTAATTAATTACTCTGGGTGAAATACCTTCCGGAGTCGCACTGGACAAACTGTAATGTGACTGACGGTAATATGCGACTAACCAGCGTTTTTCTATCCGCAAAGGATACTTTAAGTTGCTTACCAAATCTAAATAGCTTATTTCAGACTTCTATGTCAAGGTCATGTGGTACAAGTAACAAAACAGGTAAAAGTGTTTTGGTTTAAGAAAAATAGTGAATCATAATAAGTGGATTTTTTACCTTGTCCTTTTTTGTAATGCGACTGACCCATTTTTACTGTGTTGTGGCGTTCACAGTACAACGCCTGCAACATTTTTGATAGCGTTATTTTAAAGCTTTGGGTGTCAAGTTAAAGTGAATGTGTAAACTTGACAGAAAGATTCATTCTTGTAAGACTGATACCACAAAGTTACAGACTTAACACATAAAAGTGTAATGCGACTGACCGTGGAATTGCCCCTATAGTAATGAAAAATCTCGGGGGTGGGGGGGGGGGACCCCGAGATTTTCGACTATACATGTATTTTACATTACAGTCACTACATAATTATTCGCTATTCATTTAATAACAATTATGTACACTGTATAATTGAATATTACTGAAGGAAACAATGAGGGAATTAAATAGAATATGGGCTCCCCAAAAAATGCTACACTTGGATATTGCGGAGCTATAAAACAAAATAAAAATCATCGTACTCTTCATATCATTATCATTTTTATCTTGTCTGCATGTTTTCAGAACAATCATCACTAATTACATTGTAATCATTTTTTTTTCAGTATTAGCCAAAATAAATTATCTTAAACCTACAGTAGGTGATTTTTCACTCCAGGTGGATGAGTCCATTCTGAAATGTCCGCACAAAGAAGAAGAAAAAACAGTCTAAAACTGTCTTTCAGATTGAAAGTACTTGAATGCATGCTCACGTTTTTGTGATAATCTTTGGCTCTTTTCAAATGTGCACACATTTTGTACCAAACTGATGCTTGAAACATATTGCGGTACAGTGTGTGTGAATTAATCAGTCATACCATGTGTGGAGTGATGCTGTTGGTAAACTGTGTATTTTGGCTAGTGTGGCACCTTGATGAAGTACAGCTTATTATAACAGACAAAAGCAATGAAGTCCGATGACAAACACTGCATGTAACACCAACTATTCACCAGTGTTAATTTAAGCTCCAGAAACTCAATCTTATTCCTGACATGTATACCATCAAGAGTGTAGCGAGTTAGTGACATGATACCCTCCCCCCTCTTAACCCATGCAATGTACAATCTATCCCGACTGTCAACACAACAGCCGCGCATACAGGTATCCACTGGGTTTGGTGATTGTGCTGCCTGCATGACCATCTCTGTCATAGAGTGACACTGTACTTGGTGTGATAGTACAGGTACTTGTCACTATTGTACCTGACTTTGTTGTATACAGATCTGCCGTGGTTCTTTACCTTCTGTTGGAATGATGGCTGATGGTGCGGAGTCGGTTGGCTTAAAAATGTTAATGTTACTCGTGTAATTCACCATGAAAATATTGTCCTTGTGGTCTGTGTTAACTCGGGCTAGACAGTCAGTCTTATGAGGAATGACAAACTGCATCTCCGTTTGTGAACCATCTGCATTGGACATCCTCAACCTCATGTCAACCTGTCCAACCCATCTGATACAACTGACCTCCCGTCAGACAGAAATGCAATGTCATACATGTAGCCTGCTCGCTGCTGTAGATGTTGCCGCTTCCTTAATCCGTCCATACCGTGCACACATGCACCTTGATTGCCAACATACACGATACATACGGCACGTTCATGTGGCATTGCTGCTATTCCACTTGCCCTGCTAATTCCACCGTCCTCACCACCTTCGGCATTTTCAGGACCGGAAGGATTGGTGCATCACCTTGGGATACTACCATTCCACGTCGCATCTCTTTCCCCAAATCATGACGAAATCTGAACTTGTGCCCCTGAGGATGTATATCTCATCGACAAGTCCATTGACCGTAACATTTGGAGCCAAGCCTTGTGCGCAGTACTTAGGAAAAGGAAACTTATAGTAGGTTTCCGACAATTCGCACTGACCATGTGATACAAGTCATGGTGACCCATATCGTAATTCTCCCAGCATTTCAAGCAAAATGTATGGCCACAATTAACTCAGGAGTTTGACATCCTTAAATGTGTCCAGGCACAGAGGACATATCTGGCTCTGTAAAGGTTTGCTTTCTCTTCCTTCAGCCATTTCAGTTACTCCATTGTCTGCACAAATCTTACTCCAATAATTTACCTTGATCCGTAAACAAGACATTGAACTTCTGCGTGCACCCTGACACTCACATCTACTGACGCTGCCCATAACTGTTGAATGCTGCATAACCACTTAACTTCCACTTGCGTCTTAAGCAGCTGAATGACGGCTGGCCTATGGTACTATAAGCACAATATTAAATCATCAAATGGATGTTTTACTACGAGATGAATAGCGAATTCACGCAATGATGAGAAAACGATCAGTCGAAATGTCGTGTGTTGAATGAGGAAATAGGTGTATAAAATGGCGTCGTACCGCACACGCAGTAAAATCAATTTATGGTATCTTATTAGCGCATATCGCGATATGGGCCACAGGTGACTTCACTCCACACATACCGAATACCGTGATTTGTCACACTCAGATAATCTTTAAAAGATTCCGATCAAAATCCTTTATTCTGGATGCGAAGTTTTTCATATAGCAAGTATGCATGATGGATTCATTCTACCACGCATTTTCTCTTTGATAAAACCCTCTGATATGGCGTGCATTTTTGTCGCGGGACATTGGGTCTATTGTTCAAGATATCACATCCCCTATTTCTCGGCATTAACCTGTGTAGTTGTCAGTAAACTCCCATTGACGAATTAACACTAAAATCACTTGTGGTTTTATTTCGTCATGATTATTTCAGCACAAATTTTGAACAAAAAGAACTGTAGAGTTCTAAAAAAATGACGTCATTTTTTCACATGACCTAAGTTTATTTCAACTTCCCGGATAGTCTGAATGTTTATGTGTCTGCCCCTACTGAGCAGAGACCGCCCCGTTTATACCGCAGAGAGACATTACTTATTTATTTTTTTTTCTTTTTTTTCGGGGGGGGGGGGGCTGTTGATTTCAGAATAATGGTATGGCAGTCAGACTACTTCCCAGGCTTTATTTGGTCGTGGATTTCCCTTGCCGTGAAAGTTACTCCTCAAATGCCTCTAATGTGTGGTCGTAGATTGTTCATGCAAAATAAATATTATGGTTATATTGAGCGAGGGTTTAATTCAAAGGAAGATGGAGCCGGCACATAACAGAAATAAATTAAGAAAAAAAATGACATTGTGAATATTGTGAGAATTACGTTACATGGTGATAAAGACAGCCTAAATAAGGGGTACTGTGTGATACTCACCCTGCGCACGACACTATAAATTAGTTAATTTGTGTTTATTTTACGTCTTGTAAGTTTCATCCCAGGATAAAACTGCTATAGGGGGATGAGCTTATCGATTCAAGCAGTGTATACATTATCACAGCGCGACTAACACACGTCGGGTGACATGCATCGGTCACGCATGGTCAGCTCCAGACCAGTGAACGTGCGATCTGATTGGTTGGCAAGAACTCAAATTATTTATTAACTTATGTAAAATGCAGGCTCCCTTTTCCTTCAAGGACAAAGTTAAACTTATTTTCAAAATCGTATACACATAATTTGGGTCTAGGACAACTACCTCCTGGACAACTACCCCCCCCCCGGATAACTGCCACCCGGACAATCCTCCCCCAGGACAATTCCCCCCTAGCACAACTACCCCCGGACAACTATCCCCCTAGGACAACTACCGCCCAGGACAATTCCTCCCTAGGACAACTACCACCCTGACAACTACCCTCCTAGGACAACTACCCCCAGGACAATTCCGCCCTAGGACAACTACCACCCGGACAACTACCCCCTAAACTACCCCCCATGCAGGACGTGAATATTTTATTTACACAACTGTTTAGCCATATCGGTTAAACAGGCTCTTCAAACGACTGGCAGCAAAGACGGGTATTTGGGATCGCACAGTTATCGCATTGACGGTCAGTGTATTGACGTGACTGATCGTGTTGTACTGTGCTGTATGCTAGCTGTATTATGCTGCATAATTATGTAAATGCACAGTGTACACAGTGCTCTTCGATCTCCCTGTTGCAACAATGACCATAGTGCAACTTGCATGCGTCTGATGCTTTCCGGAGTTGGTTATACAGTGGTCTCCGGATAATGGGGTAACATTTAAAGGGGTACTCCTGATAAATGGGTAAAATTTAGCAAAACATTGCTTATGTTTCTTATTGAAATTTACTCCATGTAATGGGGTACTCCTGTTAAATGAGTAAAAAACGGCTTGCAAATGCCTACCCAATTAAGTGGAGACCACTGTTACTTTTTCTATGTTTTCTGCCTTGGATGTATGTGAGTTCCTTAGCCTATATGTGTGTGCTATCCGACTAGTAATAAAGGAAGAGACTACTAGAACATCTGAGAAATCATAAACCAACCCAATAATTATCACGCTATTGTTTTTTTTTTTTTTTTTTTGGGGGGGGGGGGCGCATCTCTGGCCTGGATATTCTTTTTTCACGTTCCTACATGGGCGAAATATTACTGTCAAATAGTGGTTTCTTTATAAGAAACAAAAGTACATCTGCTACTGCCCCCCCCCCACTCCCCACCACGCCACCTAGCTCGGCCAAGTGGTGTTGCAATCTGGCGTGCGAATGTATGAGGCATTCGTTTACCGTGTGTGGCCGTGGCACTGCGTGCTATGCATCACAGTGGTACAAGTACAGACCACTGAACTCATGGTGCAGACCGCTGACGACTTAGACCAGCTAGACTCCTTTCTTAGAGAACTTCTTCAAATACTTTGCTGAAAATGGCTAAACAGTTGTGTAAATAAAATATTCGCCTCCAGGACAATATCCCCTAGGACAACTACCCGCCGGACAAAAGGCCCCTAGGACAATTCCCCCCCCCCGAACAATTCTCCCTATTTCGCAGCGGATTTTGTTTCTGTTTGGTGGCTCTGATATAACTTGGTTGGGGTTCCAATCTTCTACACAGAAGCCTGAAATTCATAAATTATACAAATTTATGCATATGTATTCAAAATTAATGAAAAATGCTACTTCTTCCGGATTTTGATCTTTTTAAAATTTTATCTGATAGGTCTCATGGGGCTCCCAAACTTCTACTAAGAATTGTGAAATTCATTAAACATGCAAATTTACACAAATTTATCAAAATTTAGTGAAAAATGCTACTTCTCTATTTTTTTTTATTCCATTCTTCTTTTCTGTACAATAATGTGATCTGCCTTTGAGAACATGGATTTATCAGAAATAAGCGGCGACTTCACACACACACACACACACACACACACACACACACACACACACACACACACACACACACACACACACACACACACACACACACACACACACACACGCACAGTACATGCACACTCGCTCTCAAGTACCTGTGTACGGCAACATACATGTTGAGGAATAACAACTCAATGAAAACAGCACGGTTTGCAAACTTGCAATCGTATTTAGACCAAAGTTTATTAACTGATATCAGAAAATGGTGTATGAGATTTAAAGATTTTACGTTGAATATATTGTCGACCAATGAAGTAAAATAGGAGAGTAAGAAATGAGATTTTCTGTGTGTTTTCTTAGGTCAACCTTTTAAGGTCAACCATTTCATTGCGTCTCAGCGGCCCAGATGCCTGATTCGGCTGCCGTTGCGTCACGGCGGTCCCGACCCCAGCCTGATTTGGCTTCCGTTGCGTCACGACGGTCCCGACCCCAGCCTGATTTGGCTTCGGTTGCGTCACGACGGTCGCGGCCCCAGCCTGATTCGGCCTCCGTTGCGTCACGACGGTCCCGACCCCAGCCTGATTTGGCTTCCGTTGCGTCACGACGGTCGCGGCCCCAGCCTGATTCGGCCTCGGTTGCGTCACGACGATCCCGACCCCAGCCTGATTCGGCTTCTGTTGCGTCACGACGATCCCGACCCCAGCCTGATTTGGCTTCGGTTGCGTCACGACGGTCGCGGCCCCAGCCTGATTCGGCTTCGGTTGCGTCACGACGGTCCCGACCCCAGCCTGATTTGGCTTCCGTTGCGTCACGGCGATCGCGGCCCCAGCCTGATTCGGCCTCGGTTGCGTCACGACGATCTCGACCCCAGCCTGATTTGGCTTCGGTTGCGTCACGACGGTCCCGACCCCAACCTGATTCGGCTTCCGTTGCGTCACGACGATCCCGACCCCAGCCTGATTTGGCTTCGGTTGCGTCACGACGGTCCCGACCCCAGCCTGATTTGGCTTCCGTTGCGTCACGGCACGACCCCAGCCTGATTTAGCTTCCACACACCATGCCGTCAAAGACAACAACACGATCACTTTTATCAACGACGTCATTGCGATGGAACGTTACTTTGTCCAACTCCAATCTAAAAAAAAGCAGAAAAGCAAAATCAAGATATTTTCTGTTTCTTGTTTGAAAAGATATTATTTCCTGCATTTCAATCAATTCTGAAATAACTATAACAGAAATAACAAATCAAATTTCGAAATATTAACACATCAAATTTACATGACGATATTTCGACGATAATTGAGATAATACTATGTCAGTAAATTGCATATACAAGATATTCGTATAATATATCTCATGCGATGTGAGTTACAATTGTTATTCGAGATGATACTAAATAAATTGCAGAATTAAAGAATCGCACAAAATAAATATATGATATATGATCTGAAATATACTTAGTGTACACTACTGAAATTTAATTTTTCTGATACAGGAGGCCACCGTTATAACCTCAGCTTATATACGATGGACGGCCAAGATGAATCATTATAAAAACCTCAATGTATGATACTTGCTAAGAGAATAGATGGGCCATATAAATATAATTCAGTTTTATATTACTCATTTTTACGGTGTAAAAAAAGAAGAACCTGGACTAACTAAGTAGGTTGTGGTGCCTGTGCGTATAGTGTGGAGGCATGCGAAGGTGTAGATGGCCAACAGATACTTCACATGAAAAAAAAATTGTCAATTCTATAATGAATATGTGGGAGTAGAAGGTAAGATATAAAAGTACGGAAGTAAGATATAAGAAAGGGGGGAAAGTAAATTTTGGGGTGTTTTTTAACATAAAATTTATTTATTTATTTCCCTGCTTGGCGTAACGTGGATGAGATGACACCTCCGATCACAGCTTTTGGGGAAAATTAGTTTTAAAGACCCACTGTCATGACAGAATGGAACAACGCCCTCTTTTGACTCGAGTTATAAGAATAGAGCACTAATAATACCCATAATGCAACAGAAACGGCCATGGCGGTGTGGTAAAATACAACATTTGCAGTATGTACACTATGACACTGCATTAGTCCATATTCGTGAATATGTGCCTGTATTTCATTTGAGTTCTCTGTAGTTGAGTTGACCCTTGACAGTGGGCCTTTAAACTGCAGGGTTGGCATAATTCAAATCGTTTTAATATAAATCGACCCGATTGAAAAGAAATCACTGATTGAATTCACTCCCATAGACTTGTGTTCTATAGAAATTATTGCGATTAACCCGTTGGAGACAACTTGAATTTGATATAACACGCATTTCCCATAGACCCCAACACGAGATATCTCATACTTCGTCTCCAACAGGTCGAAATCACTTTTTAATAGAAAGTCATTGCAAATTTTCACCATTTTGTCCTTAAAGATCGATAATCACACCTACTTTTAAGATTTAATTTCTCCCCCTTCATATAAAAAAACCCTGTTATTCAGTCATAATTGAAATAGTTAAGAAAATTAGGTTTTTTTTTGTTAATGTTTGTTACCGACTCACTCCACTGCTATAGAATTTAGCGTTGGAAAAAAATAATTGTGGTGTGTTGTTTTTATTTTTATTTCAGAAAGGTTAGATTTGGTACATGTACACCAGGGATATGTAGAATTTAACTACAAAAATATGTGATTTTTAACCTTCAAAAGTAACAGTATACATGTAATTTAAGAAAATAACTCGTCTTAAAAGTCCGTTTCCAAAATAATATAGATGTCGATCTCCCCAAATTTCGAGTGTTGGAAGACCTTTACAATCATCCTGCCATATTGTAAGGTCATGAAATAAAAAAAGTCATGTATTCAGAAAATGGATCAATTGACGAAAAAAGATATGGACATGGAAATTTTCAGTGTAGAATTCAATACAAAAAATATTAAAGTTTGCTCTTCAAAGTAGCTAATTTTAAGTGTGTTTCTTTATTGACAATTTATTTTTCAAAATAAAATCATTATTTTGTATGTGGAAATGTAAGTGAACTTTTGCAAAATTGAACTTACTGGTGTATATAGGATATAATGAAAGTGATATAGGTTTTCCGGTCCATGTTCAAATTTTCATAGTCTTGACATGCTAGGTTGATGCGAGTACCAAGTCCAACTTTATCGATTTTCAACCAGTTTACAGGCAACGTTCACCCTGACATCAAGTTGGTTTTAATAAAAGCAAAACAATGAGCGAAACATATTAATGAAAGTTTGGCGAAAATCCACCTAAGAATAACAGAGTTATGAAATTCCAAAGTTTTAAATTTGTGACGTCACGTGCGAGCAGCTTCCCATATATCATGTAATATACATTCCATAAAAGTTCCGTTTTCTCAGAAATTTGGAAATTATAATTACCTGTGCATTCCATATATTATCAGAAACATTATTCCACACGTGTAATCTATGAAAAACCCATTCAATTATCATGAACTATTACAAAATTGCGATTTATGAAATTTATATTACATGACATATGGAGAGCTGCTCGCATGTGACATCACAAATTTGAAACTGTGAAACTTCATAACTTTGTTATTCTTTGGTGGATTTTCGCCAAACTTTCATTAATATGTTTCGCTCATTGTTTTGCTTTGATTAAATCCAACTTGATGTCAGGGTGAACCTTGCCTTTACCAACCTATCTGTTAGTGTTTGACACGGCTTTTTGCACAATTTCGTCAATTAAAATTTCAATTCTTCCGTGACAGTCACTGATCGCTCGAGCGCAAAAATAATTTCGTCTTTTTACATCCAGCTTCGTCTCACTTTTTAGTGTGAAAACAAATATCTATTTCTTGGGGTGAATATTGATTTTATCATTATTTTCATTTTCTAATTGTCATCTTATAATGAGACATTTGAAAGCACACACACACACACACACACACACACACACACACACACACACACACACACACACACACACACACACACACACACACACACACACACACACACACACACACACACACACACACACACACACACACACACACACACACACACACACACCTACACTATAAAAAAAGTTTTTAGCGAATAAACGCTTCTCTAACACGTTCTAGCTATCACTTTGTAAAAATGTTTAGCGACTAAACGTCGCGTGTTAATTTACTCAAATTGGGTGTCTAATTTTTAAACACTATTGTACGTGATTAATCAAAAACATTTATCCACACACACAAACAGTAACAAATATAAACCGATAGACACGAAAGAGCAGTAGGCCTATGGTAACACACCAACATACAACCGATCACAAAGACATATATGGGACCAATTGTGATGAACATTTGTTGAATTTTCTTGAGCAAAGACGAAGTTGCTTTTAACATCTATCGATCGTTCGCTAGCTGGGACGAATTATAACAATTGACCATTCTGAATTGCAAAAATATGAAACTTGCTGCCAGATGACGAATTTAAAAGGCAAATGACTAAAATGAGAATGGCATTTACACTCTGCGCTTTCCGTGAGACGAAATTGAACTGAAAGTCGACGAAATTTCATTGTAACAAAACTGTTCAGACAGTGTTCAAGATCTGACCACCGAGAAAAACATATCTTTCGTTATGAAAACATAAAGTTCATATTTTTGGTATTTTGGCAGTCGAATGGTGGTAGACCTTGAATCTTGTCTTAAACAGATCGGACAAGTTGTAAAACTATTATAAAAGACGAAATTGGTATTAGTACTCACATTACCCTTGCATCTCAGGACAAATTTGAATTAGCAATTTTACTATCAGATTCAAAGAGTTTAATAATTAGCAGAAAACCTATACTAACGATTAATAGAGATATAAATAACATTTTTCAAAAATTGAATTTTTCGTGAGCGAAGAGATTTTTGGGTACCAACTCTTATCTAGTGAATGTATGAGGACTATCATTTTAGTATACATGTATGATATAAAATGTTATTTTGTGCTGGGGTGCTGCAGCACCCCCAAAAAATCTTCAGGGGGAGCACAGCACCCCCTGCAAAAAAGACGTATAGGTCATGATGAGCATTATACGTCGTCCAGAGGCGGCGCTGGCTATTTTTTTTCAAATTTGGCCGTGAAAAAAAATTTCAGGGGGTACACAGCACCCCCTGCAAAAAGACATATAGGTTATGATGAACATTATACGTCGACCCCCCCCCCCCCCACTGAGCGACTTTTTGACTGTTGATTTGGCCGCGAATTTGGCAGTGATTTTTTTTTTGGCCGCAAAAATATATATCTCGGCACCACCGGTGAAAAAAAAATCGTTCCCAGGGTCCTGCCTACCCCTGCAACTCCTCCCCCTCCCCCGCTCGGTCGCTACGCTCCTTCATCGGGGACTTCCAACATACATGATCCTCTCCCAAAATCATCACAAGAAATCGGCACAGGTCTATGCATTATACTAACCGTACATGTATTATGTTCAGATACGTTCTACTACTTGATCTTGTTCAACATCTTAACAGTGTTTTGACTCAAATTGGATGCGGTCAAAAATTACTTGCATTTTCAAGTCCCAAACATAGAACCACTAGTCTGCTAGTGGGTTACTAGTCTAGCTTCTGGATTCTTTTTATTAGATTTTTTTGTCGCCGACTATACCCATTGTTGCCGACTCATGTTAGACCATGCCGAGTGATGGCGCAACCCCGAGAATTTGTCCGCCCGAGAAAAAAAACTACGGGCGGACAAATTCTCGGGGTTGCGCCATCACTCGGCTTGGTCTAACATGAGTCGGCAACAATGGGTACAGTGGTGACAAAAAAAAATCTAATAAATAGAGCCCAGAAGCTAGACTAGTGGGTTACCTACATAAAACGCCAAACACACCATGCAGCTAAACCCATACTTCGCAAACCAAATAATATCATTGCATACTCACCAGTTTTAGCCCGACTCTCTCAGCTGATCTGGATGACGGGTGACTGAAAGAGATAGGTCCAACGTCTTATATATACATTTTAGTATCTTTGTTTGACATTGGATTGGTCAATTGTTGAAATAAATTGTTTATATTATCTGTAATAAGTTCCTCAAAGAATTAAAGAGAAACGTCCTATATGCTTTATTATCTTTGTTTGATATTGGATTGGTCAATTGTTGAAATAAATTGTTTATATTATTTGTAATAAGTTCTTCATAGAATGAAAGAGAAACGTCCTATATACTTAATCATCTCTGTTTGACATTGGATTGGTCAACGTAAAAATAAATTGTTGACATTATTCGTAATAAATTAGTCAATAATCAAAATGGACATCTATATTCAATTAGAAAACCATCTGTTCATAGTACAGTCATATAAAGAAAACTCAGACTAAACAGATATCAATCGAAGGATATAGTTTGGACGTATCTTGGCGTCTACGTAAACCGAGACAAAATAAAAGAAAATGATCTCATAAAGTCGAAAGGAAACCCCCTTTTTTACCAAATGCCGTGGCATACAGCGACTTTTTATTTTTACTTTGATATCCAATAGTAATATTAATGTTTTTGTTGAAACTCACACACAATATAAAAGAGACTTTGAAGATTCATTTTCTGCAAATAAAAAAATAAAATATACAGAGGTGAAATACGTTGTACCAGCCATTTTACTAAGGTCGGGCTACAAGTCGCGATGTATGAAATCGTATACTCATTGTGCCAGTAAAAGACTAATTATTATAAACTATTGACACTCAACCTTAAAATTATTATACAAATTGTGTAATCATCCTTGTGCAGGGATTTACAGTTAATGAGAAAACTTGATAGTTATACAGTTTACTACTCTGTAAACATAGGATTACACGTGGGGTGGGAGAAGGGGTGGTTTTCGTGTGGGTTATGGGTGGATTTCGGGGGGGGGATGTTGCACCCACAAATGTAATAACACCCAATGTAACAACGCCCACAAAATAATGTAATAACACTTTACCCACAAATGTAATAATCGCCCACAAATGTAGTAAAACGCCCACAGATGTAATAATCTGTCGCCCACAAATGTAATAACGCACTTTACCCACAAATGTAATAAAAATATCGCATCACCCACAAATGTAATAACACTTCGCCCACAAATGTAATAATTTCTAAGAGTCATAGTCTAGGTATCAGCCCTTGATGGACATTTGTGTATTACTGATAACCATCCTCGCTATTCTTATTCTCAGACCTTAGTTTTGTAATAGTCTATGTATCAACCGTAGATGGGTACTTGTATATGATTTATCACCATCATCGTGTAGTCTTGGCAATAGACCCTAAACTTATGTAGTACAGCACATTACCCATTACTTTAAACAGTAGTAGTCTATGTATCAGCCGTAGATGGGTATTTGTGAATTAATTATTACCATCTTTTAGGGTAGTTCGTATCACCTTAGCTTATGTATAGGCAATTACCCACAACCTGAAACACATTCAGTCTGTGTTATCAGCTGTTAGAAGGATTTGTGTTAATGTATTGCCATCTTCGGGTAGCTTTGACCTAGACCTTAGCTTATGTATAGCATATTACACCACAACCTGATACAAAGACTACCCACGTAGTCTCCTGCGCGCACGGACGGTGCCAAACTTAGCGCGGCGCGCCATGTTTACTCTTGTCCCATACCTTGACGCGAATGGCGCGCTTCATTTACGCGACATTTTTTGATTAGCGCGTTGTCAGGTTCGTTACTATGATAAATAAACAAAGAATATCCTTAAAAATGAGAAGATATATCTACGTAAATGTTGTCAAACCGATGAATATGGATAGGATAATATCCCGTGGGCAATCTATTAAAGTTATTTTGAATAAAATGATAAATGTAACGTAAAACATCCCTTCGAATGATCAACGTCCCGATAACTTGCTGAAAAACCATTGCCTACGGCAAAATACGACATATGCATGTTTTACATACATACCTCACTTTAAAACTCTTTTTTAAAAATACAATAGTTTTTCTTTGCAATCCAGTGGTGGATTTAGTATATTAAAACTGTGAATAATTACGTAGTATCCACCGCTTACCTTGTTCATTTTTTTAACTACCGTTATTAACATGAAAACCGAGGCCACTTTTTGTTTACATTAACAAAATTCGCCTTCGATACGCTCGCGTCATGCGGGACCTAGCCTAGCCCGACAGCCGATTAACGTTTGGGGTAGCTTTAGTTTAGTTGCGTGGTAAATACATTAATTTATTATTTGATTAAAATATTGATATTTTGCAAAATCAATCATCTTTTGACATTAAAATAATTTGCTCAATATTATTTTCGATAGGATTTTTCTTAACAAGGACAAGGATAGGCCCAATCAGGAGGGTGCACAAGCCTACACGTATAGGCTAGGCTTAAACAGACAAGATTGGCAGCCCGGTCCCAAAACGATTGGATATTTTCATACTAAACACCAAAGATGAAAAAAAAGAGAAGGGGTAAAATGGTCCATTGCACTCCAATCTCCCCATATTTCACAACCTAGTGTAAAAGGCCAGTATGTAGTCCTATAGGCCTATGAAGAAAGTCACAAATTCACTGTGCTTGGGTATACACATCTATGTACAGTATTTTCATCAATTTTTTTTAACTACTAGTATGTGACTGAGCTTGTGTGATGTTTCATTTTGAGTGTGTGTATCATGTGTACTTACATGTATTTTCGAACTAGTTTTTGTGAGTAAATGTACATGTCCAAAATACAGTTTATCTGGGAAATATATACATGTGGGCCTACAATTTTCAAGCCCTTATTCACCTAAGTTTGCAACACAAATACCGCCCACAAATCCACAAATTTCATCCAATAAATCAATACTTTCATCCATCATCTGCAATCAAACAGTGGCTGTGCACACACAAACGGGTCTATTTTTTCTTCATAACAGTGCATGTGTAATTGTCAAACACCCATGTAGGCAACAAACAAATACTGTACACCAACAAAAATTCAAGAGGATTCGTAACAAAAAAAAAACCCACTCATGATGACAACGCAACTCCCACACTGATATAGACAAGTAATCAAACGAACACAATGTTTTCAATGTATTAATGTTCTTTATTTTGACAAAAGTGACAAATATGTATTTCAAATAAAGCAAACTTTACAAAAGCAAAGAATTAAGCAATGGTATGGCAGGTTACATTTTAGTGAATCAATTGGCCAGAAGCTTTTTTTTTGGGGGGGGGGATACATGTACATGTGTTTTTCATAGTAACTTACAATGTCTGCAAAATGTTGCAATTTTAACGGGAAACATTATCATTTGGTTCTACATTACAAATTTTGTACAATATATCAGACAGAAATAAGCCTGATATTGTGCATACACAGCAAGTGAAAGGTGAACCAGGGAGACATGCATTGCTCTACATTTTCCCTCATTAATATTATTGATTGATTGATTGAATTGATCTGATGATGATGATTGAAATTGATTTAGCTCGCTATTCACAAATGATTCATTGAACTCAACATTGATTTTTACCTGAGTGAGATGCTCCCTCAAACAAACAAGTGATTATACAACTGTTGATTGGCAATAAACTTTGAAGCATCTGTTTCATAAAACAATACAAGCAGAAAACTTATTTCTAGAAATACAAGCAGTACTCAGAAATGTGTCAAGTTACATGTACATAGATTCAGTCCTTCTACCATTATTTTCATGGTGTTTTGTATAAATGTCTGAATACTGAACCGAGGACAGTCCATGAGTCCAAAGCACATTAGTGGCCATACATGTTATAACTGAGAGAATTCCAATCATTTAAACAGTATTCCAATAATTCAATGGGCCAGTGTTTGGTGTTCTATATTGTCCAACATAAATTACTGTTAATTACATTTACATTTAAAGATTTATCGCCAAACAAAGAGTATCTGCATGTGCATGTATGAATGTGGAATTATCACTGTCTTGGAGTATCACTGGCTGAAAATCATATTGATGGATATCTAGTTCCTACAGCAAAGAAGATGAAATGCAGATCTACTCCACTTCATAGCTGTTGTTGTCCTCCTCATGTATGCGATCTTTCAATTTCAAGAAGCTCCACACATTCATGAACGGTACACAATCTGCAAAGTAAAAAAAGTAAATTCATAATCATAATTGTGTGACAAAAGCTATAATTTTCCATAACTGAAGTAAAAGTGTTATAAAAAAATAGCTTCTTTCAAGGCAAATGTGAACAGCAAATTTGTTCTACTGCAATCCAGTGTTAGTATTACTAATATTCAACATAATTTAAGAAAGAATAGACATGTACAAATATCTTTCAGAACAGCACTGTAAAAACTGGAATGGTGATGTGTACCCTAGATAGTTATCTGAACTAATCCCTGAGATAAATTATGTAAAATGATTCAGCAACCATGCAGTCCCTGGAGCGATGCCCACTCTAGGGGTTGCGCTTCAGTTGTGTTTTTGTTTTTTATTTTGTTTGCTGCTCCTGGTCTTTTTTTTTATTGTTATCTATTTTGTATTTTAATGCTATTTTTTATTGTATTTCATTGTATTTATTGATCCTTGATTGTTGTATTTTTGAAAACTAATAAAACATAGACTGTAGAAAAAAGTAGTACAGTCAACTTCACTTAAG
The DNA here is from genome assembly GCA_001188425.1 of Eucidaris tribuloides. Classification (NCBI taxonomy): domain Eukaryota; kingdom Metazoa; phylum Echinodermata; class Echinoidea; order Cidaroida; family Cidaridae; genus Eucidaris; species Eucidaris tribuloides. Next base: position 25,246 of record JZLH01S0232051.1, on the reverse strand, counting down.
TCAAATCTCTATGGGGACGCCACAAACTTCAACTTAGACCAAATCTGAAAATAGAAAAATTTGATAATTTACCTGTAAATTTGTTGAGCAGGAATAAATCGATGTATTACGGTGTTGTATGAAACCTTTTGATATCTTCAACTCACAGTTCAGACAGTGAGGAATCTCACAGTGACGAACCTAAAAATGAAGAAAAATTCGAAAAGTTAATGATTACCCCTCAAACTTAATTCATGTTATAAT
>JZLH01S0232038.1:0-17533 GCA_001188425.1 Eucidaris tribuloides | reverse complement strand
TGTACAAAGAAAATGAATAACACACTACATAAAACAAATATCAAATGCAAACCATTTCAGCTATTGAATGAATATAATTGTTTTTCTTTCTTCCTCAGGCATGCATGGTTCTTCACATCCATCATTTGTGAAAGTCACAGATATATACCATTTTTAACAGAACAGTAAGTTTTTTGAAGTATTTTAGATGGTTCTTTTCCCATAACTACACATCTGCTGGCTGGTGAACTTCATACTCCTGTCAGTAGTACAGTGAAACCTGTACATAAAGACCACCCAAGGGAGACAAGAAAAGTGGCCCAAGGGAGACAAGAAAAGTGGTCTTTATGAGCTGGTGGTTCCTGTTACCACACATTTCAATGAAAAGCACTTTCGAAGGGAAACCAAAATTGTGGTCTTTACCGACAGGTTTTCCTTCTATAAAGGTGGTCGCTAGCGCAGGTTTCGCTGTATATGGAGAGCTAAATGGTCTGAAATTCAATGCATAGGGAACAAAGAGTTAAGAATGTACTGGATAGGTGGATTTGTGTGACTAAATTTTATTGGATAAATCATGAAACATGAGGGCCCACTTCCTTTACAATTTCCTGTGATTTTGTATAAAGTAAACATCTTGTGATTTGTTCTCAGTAATCTCAGTAATTTTGTTTCCCTGTTCCTTGTTTTAAAATCAAACCCCCAAAGACTGTTTCCTTATGTTGCTTTGACAGTAACATGACTGGAATAAATAGAAAGATGCCTTTAAAAGTGTACATACCAAGTTGTGAACTGTCACCACGGTAACCCTGATAAAGTCGTACAACCTAGGAAAGTGCCAACTATAATAATGACATAAAGTATGGAAATGAAGTGTCATAAAAAAAATCAAATGTTTTTTTACCTTCACACCTTGCAACAGTTTTAATATTGATATTTTTCACATAAGTATCTTTATGTCTATGTTTTCGTTTCATAAGATGTGTGACTTTATCAGGGTATCATGGTTCACAGGTCACCAATATTCACTAGTGAAAATGTACAGATGGGGAACGGGGGGGGGGGGGGGGGGTGCAGATTTGTAGAGGAATCCTTTACCAGTATTAATCCACTGGCCATGGAAACAGATTTTTTGCATTTTACGGTCCGTCACTGGAGGGCAACATAACAATTTTTTTTAGACCTTATCCGATAATAATTGTAAACAAAAAATGAATATCTGATTGTAAGATTTTACCAGCAGAAATGATGAACAGTGTATTTGATTCTGTTCTCATTGTGTCCTAAACTCAGGACTGATTCGATCTTGCCATTTTCCTACAAAGGTATCATGTAACAATGTTTCCAGTTAAAAAAATCTGAGCCACATGATTCCCTATATTCCACCAGTATCTCTGCTAAGGTCAAAAAAATGAAGCCCTGAAAACAAAATCGCAGTACAAAACAATCATTATGTGGTTTTAAGTGAAAATCTTGAGCGACCATTCCAGTTTTCCCTATAGATTGTTGTGTTGTAGAATTTCGTCTGCTGACAGGAATTCATGTGCCGATTTTTATCTATGAACGTTTTACCAGCGACAGCATAGCTGTCTGAAGTTTTGTGTTGCCTGGTGTTTATCTGTCCGTTCAAACACTGTCAGATATGTCAGATAGCAAAGTTTGATAATTTTTTTTTCTATGGGGCTTTCTACCCTGCAATACAGTAGGTACATGTAGCCATGTTTTAGGGCTATCCTGAATGTATAACATCTGTGCAAGGTTTTACAGCATCAGCAGTGATATAATTGCAACAATGTGAGCTGATGCTCAAAGATATGTCTTTCAAGTTCAACCAACTGAATCATTTTGTTTTTCTGAAACACTATGAAGTGGTACTTCTACAGTATGTTGTCCATATGTGCAAGCCTACAATGTATAGTACTTATCACATCCACGCTAGTCTACTAGCACATAAAGGGATAAAAGGAAAAAAGGGTGCAGATTGTTGCACTTCACTGGCGTACTAAAGGCAGACTGTACTTTGAATGCTGAGTCTGCATTTAGTCAGATTTGAAAGATAATAATTTTGTCTGAGCGTATGTACAGTATAAGTGTATATATGTAAATATGTAGCCTACTGTATCAAGTATACATGTACATGAGGAACCTGGTATTTGCACAGTCATGGTAAATAGAGCAATGCTCTAAGTGATGTGTCACTTTTGACTGAAGATAAATTTGTGTTTTGGGATTTTTGTTAAAAAATACTCATTAAATTTCAGAATAGGAGACCCTGATGATTTAAATTGATTATAAATATTAAACAAACAAGAAGTTATTCATGGCAATAAAAACAATACATGAGAAATACATGTACAGTCATGTTGACAGAAATGGTGTACAAATACAAAAAAATTGAAAATAGTTCTGTTTCAATTTAAATTCTGCTGAATCATCCCTTTTTTACCTTTTTGCGAGCAATATTTGAGATGATAATTTTGTTAAAAATCAAAATGGAATCAAAATCAGATTTTTTAGTTCATTTATATCTTTAAAAAAATCACCAACCTTAAATTGGAGGCTTTCCTTCTAACATATACCATATTGTGTTTGTGGCTCAAAACCATTATCTGTCTGGCCATTCAATCAAACAGAGGGTGTTTGACATTACTCCAGTGGCAATGGCTGCAGCGATTATTTCATGCATGCACTGTAGCCTTGACCATATTTCAGACCAGGGTTTTTACTGGGGGGGGGGGGGGTCTCAGATCACAGCCGCCGATTGCACGATTGCTGTGAAAATTTGCATGCGTGTAAAGCCAGATGTAAACTACACCACTGTATAGTAAAATTTTGAAAAAATTATTTCGTCTATTTTTTAAGTTATTATGCAAAAAAATGCATAAAATTATGTTTTTGCCTATAACTCACGCGCAATGACTAGTACATGTAGAACACTAATTTTGGGTGAAAATATTCATTCTGACATTTATCACAATTATCTACTGTACAAAAAAAAATTGCCAACTAACTACTGTACATGTTCAGTACATTTTACAACTTTTACATAATTACTGATTTTCAGATTTTCAGAGACATGTCCTTCGACAAAAAAGTGTAAGGACGTGAGTGATGTTTTGTTGTGCTGCTGTAGGGATGCAAAAGAGATTCCCTGATTTTAACACTTTGGGTGCTGGGCTAAAAATCTATATTTGTTAACCAGAGACTGAATTCTTGTGTACTTAAACGCATAACCTTTCAAAAATGTATGATTTCTTGTAAAATCCCAAATGCTATCGAGACAAAACATTTTTACTTTAATATTAAGTTGGCTCAATGTGTCCTCATTTTACGAGAAATATCACTGGTAGGAATATCAGTGATATTTATCATTCGAGTTAAAAGAAATGGCATTGATTGTCTTCTCGGCGAACCGGTGCACCGATAGTACCTCATTGAAGTTATCCGTGGGCGAACCGGTGCGCCGATAGCACCCAAAGTGTTAAAATGAATGTTGGGCCTGTACATGTACATGTATGTTGACCATGCATTTGACAGTTTTCAACACTTCTCAACTACATTGTACATTTATCCCCTTTGCAGGTTTAAGAAGAAAGGTGGCAACCTTCTCCAGAAAAAGATAGGAAGTCTAGGTGAGGTAGGTATCTTGGCAGTCATACCAAGTGACCATAATTCAACCATGTTGAAATTGTACTTTAATTATAGTGATAATGATAATAATGATGATGAGAATGATGATGACAACGACGACGAAGACGATGAGGGTAATGATAATAGGAATAATAATGATAATAATAGTATTTATGGTGATAATAATATTAATGATGATGGTAAGAGTAACAATCACATGTACAAAATTCCATTATCTTCCTTCATCCTTCCCCTTCCTCCTTTCTTCTTACTTCTTCCATCTTCTTTCCTCCTCCTTCCTCTTCCCCTTCATCTTCTTCTTTTCCTTCTTCTTCTTCTTCTCCTCCTTCTCCTTCTCCTCGTCCTCTTCCTCCTCTTCCTTTTTTCCTCATCCTTCCCCCTCTTCTTTTTCTTCTTCTTTTTAGTAATTGTTCACTACAGTATTAATCATTTAATGTTGTCTGAATTATTGATATTTCTAGTTAGTGGGAAAGTATGACGTCGTCGTGAACTGCACTGGAATTATGTCAAGATTCCTGGTTGGGGATGACTCTCTTGTACCTGTACGAGGACAAATCATAAAGGTATGTATTGCAATCATGTGTTTATACTGTAGGGATGGAGTCGAGGCCGACTGATCCCGAGTCACCAGGCCCTTGGAAAGAAATTTTCTCATAGCCTTTATACGTGTGACCTGGTCTGAGACCAAGACCGATAAAATTTGGCCTCGAGGTCGGACTCGACTCCATCCCTGATATACAGGGTCATTGTCAGGGTGACTAAAAAACTTTTTAGTAGCTTTCATTCAGTATGATTAATTCCATTACACACAAAACTCTAGGACCTTATTGGACCCATGTAATGACTTTAAAATTCAAATTTAGTAGAGATGAATATGTGAATAAGGGGAACAGTTTCAGAACAGGGGAAAAGAAAGTTGATTGACTTGAGGGCATTTGATGCACCCTTCTTTGTCGGTTGTCCGGCAGAAGGGCCTTAACCTTTAATTGCCTGTAACTTGAAAACCATTGGCTCTTTTGACATGAAATCAAAATAGTGTGACATTTTTAGATCCTTCTGTTAGTCTGTTAACCCTATCTAGGGAAGCCCCCCCCCCCCCTTCAACATTTTGCACAATATGTTCACAAAGTGAAAAGCTCTCGCCACAATGTTTCATGAATTTTTTCCTACGAGTCTCCCGCATCTTTTAAGACCTAATTTGCGACACCCGGGTATGCGGTTCCGAAGATATGCATAATTTTGTACATACATGTCGCACCAAAAATTGCTTAAAAATGCGATTTTGATTACAATTTCAATACAAATTGTGTTTTCAGCCAAATATCATAAATGTTTTAATAGTTTTGCCTTCATTGATTCCAAGTATGATCGAATAAGTGTTGGCAACAAATTTCAAAGAAAAAAACAATGAAAAACAAAAGGTCGAAAAAACAAAGAAATACATAAGAAATTGCAAGAAAAACAATAAAATACATCAGAAATTCATCTGATACCGCAATATGATCTCCCAAAATACTGCGGCCTGGATAGGGTTAAGTGCAAACTATCAAATGAGGAGGAGGAGGGGTTGCATTCACTTTGAGAAACAACAGGAAAATAACCAAAGCTACTGGAAGTATACTGTCCAAAGATGCACAGATTTAATTATGTAAAGTTGAGATGATTCTTGACAGCTTGTAATGTCTTTACACCTCACCAGTACTTTAATGTTTAGCATGCAGGAATACAGCAATACATTGTTTACTTATAATAGGTACAGTGGTATGGATTTTGATGTTGAACAACAGAGTTGAGATATCTGTATGTTTAGTACAGAACATTCAAAAAGTCATTGAAATGATTCCAGATTTATGTGTATGAGCTTCTGGTACCATTTTTTTTTTTTTTTTTTTTTGTAAGAGGTGGGAAAGGGGGAGGGGAGGGTGCTGGAGGGATGCCTCCAGCATACAGAGGGATGTTTTATACAAGTTTGTCTTGTAGTATTGTCATTTTTTAAAAGATTTTTAGAGTGGGGGGAGATTATATGATAAGTTGATGCAGAACAGTGGATGGCCTGGATGGATGGCTTGGTAGGGTCTGATAACAGCACTGAATTGTTACATGCCATCAGTAGGGGTATATGTAATTATTGTTTGTTATTGTTGTTTTGTTTGTTTATTTGTGTGTATTGTTTTATGCCTACATGTACATGTATTTGTATTCAATCTAGTGTACATACAGTCACCAATAGCCCACATCTGTACTACTTTGTGCAACTTGAGATCAGTGTTAACTGCAAGTTTCACTTGTATGTGTATGTACATGCACCCCTCGTCTGTCTGCAAAGAGTTTAAAGACAAATCGACCCACTATTCAAGAGGGCACTGTTGAATGATATAATATACATGTAGAGTCCAATTATATAAAAGTTTACAACAACCCGTGATTTGAACACCATTTTGTGTGCAATACATTGCTACATTTCTATTCACTTGCGATGAGCACCTGGTGTTGTGAATAGAAAGAATCCGCACACCATTTTGTGTCCCCCATAATAGGACATTTGTGTCACAACTTTCTCTGTAACAAGGGACTTTAATGTGATACTCACTGGCAACTTCATTACAAACATTCTGCTTGCTAGCGCAGAGTTGTGACAGTGCATGCAATGTAAAGTACAATACAGTACATGTGCCATTGGCCTAAATTGTTCTTTACATGCCACATGGGCATATCTAGCCACACAATATGTTCACCATCTAATCAGTAAGCGAATCAGTGATTTTTTACCCCATAATTTCAGTAAGCGGAGCCATGCGGGCACAGAAGCTGAATTGTGAGCCGAACTGATATTGACTTCATTTTGGCACACTAAGTTTCATTGAGAGTTGGCATTATTCAGGCATTCAGAACATTTAATTTGCATTAGTAGAAAAATAATTGAATAGGTGACAATAGATAACTCACACTGTCTGCCAGTGTACTTATTTTGAACAATGCTCTCCCGATTGCCACATCAATTTGCCTTGAAATTTCCCCTTGTGCTTATTTTGCTCATTTACATGTACATATACCGCTCAAGAATAATTTTCCAGAGTGAATATTCCAGAATATTCCCACACAAAAGATTCCTTCTCATTTGCCGGTAGAGTTCTTCACCTCATGCTTGTCTGAACACTTGATTGGCTTTTCTAATGTTTGGACATATATATTAACTTGATGTGAGAGTGTGATTGACAAGGAATTAATTTATTTTATTTTTTTAAATTAAGTCCAATTCCATTTTATTCTGGAATATTCCAGAATATTTTAGAACATTCCAAAATATTCCAGAATATTCCAGAACAGGTGGAAAATTATTCTCGAGCAGTACTGTACATACATATACTCATAGCACTGTCCATTTTAAACAGCTCAGTGTTCTCCAAATGCACTCAATCCACATGCATACTTCCTGCGTACAGTTGTACATTCACTCATCGTCATAATGATTTAATGTGCACTGAACTAGCGAATAACAGACGTACAATATTTAGGGGAATACAGTGATTCAAGATCAGTCAAAGGCAGTGTAGAGTTTCGGTAGATGGAGATAAAATTAACAATTTCACGATCAATCTTATTTCTTTCTAATTTGAGGCGGGGGGGGGGGGTAGGGGAGGGGGTGGATTCTTGAAATAAAGCTTGCCACTGTTCTGTATCCCATGCATCCATCTGCAGGCACATGCCCCATGGATATCAGGCCACAGCAGGTACAGAGGGGATGCAGATGGGTCTGACAAATACAACGTCTATGCTAGGTGAGCCTCATCCCAAAAATAAACAAAGATGTGTACATCTCCATCACCATCACCTCTGTAAAACATTTGTGAAAGGTGTACACTGTCCTATATTCGGGGAAACTCTGTAGACTGAGGGTCCTGTAACTTGAGGATCAAATAGATTGATTTTCCATTAACGGTATAGGTCCGATAGACTGAGGATCCGATAGACTGAGGGTCTGATAAACTAATTATCGAAAAAGGCCTGTAAGACCGATTTTCGAAAATGGTCTGATAGACAAATAAACAGTAACGGTCCTATAAACCGAGAGTCTGATAGACAGATTACGGAAAAGGGCCCGATCGACCAAATGTGTATGGACCCTTCATCGGTCTATTAGACCCTGTTTGATATTCGGTCTGTCAGACCCATTCAATAATTGGCCTATCAGATTCAGACCCTTGGTCTAACTGTAGCTGTATAAGGAAGATTATTGGACACTATGCTTACAGGAGAATCCCTATAGACTGAGGGTGTGATTGACCAAGAATTTGTATGGTATCGATGGATGGCATAACTATGGAGGTAGAAGAGTAGAATCTGCCTCTCCATGACATAATCTGATAGACAAAAGTAATGAATGTATAGGCTTAAATGCACGAGTAGTGGTTGTCTTGCTGACGTAATTTTGCACTATGAATGGTATTCTTATACCCCTTTCACGCTGCTTCCAATGGTGAACCCCCGGTGAATTCACCGGTGAATTCAATGGGTAACCACCGGGGAAAATTCGAACGCTGTCCTTTCACACTGGAAAACATCCTCCGGTGAATTTCGAGCGCGTTGTGCCCTGCACTTGTTATGTGCATGCCATGGCCGACCAGGCCCTTCTTGATTATACAGGCGAAGTACTTTCGTACATGTAGGCCTACCTGTATTGCCATGGAGCTAGAAACCAATTAAGCTAGGTGATGCATGCCGTCATTCGCACATTCGTCAGTAATTTTATAACTGAAAAACACCGCCTCTTTTGCGGATTTTACTAGGTTCCAGCGTAAAAATGTCGCGCCGCAATTCCACCTGGTCTACTCAAATGTAACTTCGAATAGCTTTCGTTCACAAATACAACTTCTGATATGAATCTACTAGTAAATTTTGCCCACTGAGCTCTAAAAACACATCAACAGTACAGAGATCACTGATTTCACCCGGAGAATTATCCGAGACACCCTTTCACGCTAGACTTTTCCCGGTGAACATCCGGTGAACACCGTGCGTTCCTCCATGTTTACCCTGGACGGTTGGAGGGTAAAATTTTTTCGAAAATTTAATCGGAGGTTCCCCGGGAGTTCAACCGAGTGTCCTTTCATGCTGAGAGATTCCCCGGGTGTACCCGGGTGCACCCGGGTAAAATCTTGCCAACGTGAAAGGGGTACTAAAGAAATGCCAGTAATGTAAAAACTAAACAAATAATCCAGCCTGTTTTGTTTTTGTTTTTATTCTAAACTATACATGTACGCTGAATATTTCACGGTAGTTTTATTTTCGCAAATTTTGTGACTTACTGAATGCACAAATTTTCGTTTTTTGATATTCCTGTACAAAGTGATACAAATGCAATAAAAATTGCGAAAATATACCCTCACATATTCCTCGGCTTGAACCAAATCGCGAAAATATATAAAACTGAAATATCTGGCATATAGTAGAGCAACAGGCCCCACTAAATCACTCACAAAACTGGTAGGTTTAGTTTAGCATTTCATACAAATTCAAGAGTTTATCACAAATTTTTGTGAGAAATGGGAAAAATTGACACATTTTACAGTGTACATGTATCTGTTTATGTTTAAAAGTGTATCACTTCACAAAATTCTTTTTGTATCGAAAAGACTACACAAAATAAAAATTACATTAATTAAAAAGGGTATACTTTTATCGCAAAATGTGTACATAACACTTTTCTGTGACATGCACGTGTACAAATATATAGCTATACAGGGAAACCCCATTATAGCGAGGTTGTCGGGACCGCCGATTTTACCTCGTTATCTGGTACCTCGGTAACGTACACATAATGTATCACACAAAATGTAACATGTATGGGACTAGGCATTAAACCCATCTGTTTACTGCTTTTCCTACTTGTTCTGCACCAAAACTATGAAAAGAAAGCTGATTATATTTCATTTATATATTCATCCAAAGTAGTAAAGAAAACTAGATCTCAAAATAAAGCAGCAACCTCCACGCTCGTAACTTGCATTGAGTACCGTGTACGGGAGGCAGGCTCTGTGTGTGTGACAGGTTAATGTACAGTACTGTGCAGTAGTGTGAATTGCACTCACACACACACACACACACACACACACACACACACACACACACACACACACACACACACACACACACACACACATTTGCAGTTAGTCAGGGACTTCATGTATTGTGCATGGCTGCGTGGCAGGCTGAAGTGGCGTGATGCGCTCTGAAACGATTGGGCAATTTTTGCGTTGCCAAAATTAGAATTTGGTCGGCGTACGATGCGACTTTCATTTCCTCGTTTTAACCGGGTGAATTTCTTATGTTTTTCTTTGTTCATGGCTTGAGAAAAATACCTCGTTATAAGCGAAATCTCGCAATAACCGAGCTCATTATAAACGGTGCTTCTTTCCATTGAAGAGCACGTAAATGAAAACGGGACCGAGACAATCACCTCGTTAAAAGCGGTACCTCGCTATATCCGAGCTTGTTATAATGGGGTTTCCCTGTACAAAGTTGACGCTGCATTGTCAATATTGCTCCATATTGTTTCAAAAAATCTCGACACTTAGTGTATAGAGCATCAGTCAGTTCTCTTCCTTCAGTGTACATGTAATTCAATTTACACTCAATTAAAAAATGACATTAGGCAGATATTTAAATGCACAAACCACTCTCCTCGGTATATCGGATCCTCAGTCTATAGAGCTATAACCAGGCTAATATAAATAATTAATATGAACAATTAGTTAGAATTAGAGTAGAATACATGTGCATCATCTATTACTCCTGCTTGTGGCATCTTTATGGCTGTTATTGACTTCTTCAGCTTGCTATTTTTAGTCTTTGATACCTGGCCTAAATTCCAGGTATGTTGGCTAGAAACGGGATTGTTTTCAACTAATAACCAATTGCAGACTAGACGCGAGATATCTTGTCTCGAGGTGTATGGGAAATGCAAATTAAAGCAAAATCAAACCGGTCTTCTGTGCATAACCCTCCACAAACATAGGATTCAAATGTAAGAGACACAAGTTTCTTTAAAGATGCTATATAACACTGTGGAAGTCCCAATTAAAAGTCTATGGGGGAAAACTGGAATGGTCTCTCAATGATTTTCACGTTTTTAAAGCACTTCGTTTTAAACTGCAATGTTTTCAGGGCTTCATTTTTAGACAGTATTACAGACAATGGTAGCATGGGGAATCATGTAGCTAAGATTTTTTCTAAGTGTGACCACCCAGCTCAAAACCCACAAAAAGTAGGCCAAAACCAATTTTCATTTTTCTTCATACATTTGAAGAGTAAGCTCTTAGCCTCAAAATGATATATAACTTGTTAAATTTAGACCATCCTAACCCATTCAAAACGTGATTGAAATGGGAGAGAGTTAGGAGGTGCAGTTTCAGAGAAAAGGGAGAAAAGAGGATTTAACCCTTTGGGGACGACGGGCTTGTACAGAAGCCCAGTAAACTGCACACTTAAGGACAACGGGCTTCTGCAGAAGCCCAGAAAATATGATAAAATTTTGAGTCAAACAATGGACATTACGGCAGAGTTTTATTGCTTAACGCGTCTGATTCCAAAAATGACACTTTTAAACCAGTATAAAATAAGAAAATAAATTGTGTGAGAAGAATTTTATGAGAAAGCATGGGCTTATATTCCCTTCAAAGCCATTCACGAGAAAACCGCGTCGTCTCTCAATGAACCACAGTGCTGAATAACATCGAGCCCAAGGGGTAGATTACATTCACTCAGGTGCGTCATGCGGAAGCACATGTCCGAAAAAATGTCGTCCAGAAAAACTGCCAATATCTCGCTTTTAGTGTCGTTTTAAGCCACCAAATTTTGACAGAAGGAAAAGTAAAGAGTACTCTTTCAGATAATACAAACTTCTAAAATTTGAGTTGGTCAACCCAAATGACAAATTTTGGTCTATTACAGAGAATCATAATCTGCGACTTTTTGTTGGTTTGGAGCTGGGTGGTCACAAGTGGAATCATTGTTATTCGATGCCTTTAACCAGGGCTCGACACTAGCACTTGCCCGCTTGCCCGGGGCAAGTAAAATTCATATCGGGCAAGTAAAAACTCAAACTGTTAAAAATTACTTGCGCAATTGGGCAAGTAAAATTTTGATCATGAACATGATATGAGCAAAGCAAAAATCTTACCAAAAACGAATAAACTATGTCTAAAACTTTGTATTCTGGTAACTAACTTTCATCATTATTTGGGTCATTGTACTTCATTTATAACTCTTTAAATTCATAAATCACACTTTTTGCTATAAACAGGCCTTAAGGGTTAAAATTAGGGCAAACAATATTTTATGTTTTTTATTATTGTTTATTTTCGGGCAAGTAAATTTTTCATTTGGGCAAGTAAAAATCTGAAAATGATAATGTCACTTGCCCATAGGGCAAGTAGGAAAAAAAGTTAGTGTGGAGCCCTGCCTTTGTTGGTTTTCTTTGCATGGCTGTTCATTCGCTGGCTGATTGTCTTTGTAAATCTGTGCAAACACACACTAGACAAATGCTCTCAAGCAAAACTTCTGTACACCACATTGATTCGACTATGTACATGTACTTGCTTGATAGCAAGTATAGTGTATAATAGTGCAGTATGTGTTATGTGTGCATTTCATACCCTGTGTGTTGTTATTTTCATAGACCCTAGTAAATAAATTGCATGATACGTTTTGAAAATAGTCGCAGTTTAGACTATATGTATGTCAAATTTCTAGCTTTTTAGCCTTCATCAGGACTTCAACATACATTATCTGGCAGAAAATATTTGTACAAGTGTGCTTGATAATGACATTTCCATTAGTTTAGCAGCACAGCTCTAAGGTGGTATGGGGCAAACACATTGTTTTCTTTTCTTTTCTTTTTTCAGTACAGAAGACTCCAATTATAACAAAACTCCATGGGACCAGGACTTTGTTGTATCAATTTTTTGCTGAAACAGTGTTAATTATAATGAGATTCTTCTGTACTTTCCTATTATTGTTGTACTTCACGCAGACAGTGCTTGAGGCATCATGTTTATGTGCTATCTCTATGGGGACAGAGGTATGCCATGCACCATACTTGTTCTCAAAATATGAAAAATCCTTCATATTCATGGTAATGTCACATACTGCAGTGCTTTCTGGCAGGGACACTTCTTATACATGTACATGGTTAACAATCTGCCGGAAATTGATACTACAATCTAAATGTTGCTGAATATGACATTGTTAAAAAATGCCAGACATGTTGAGAGCTTATCTTTTTAGTAGGAAGATCTAACGAAGAGCATTGTTTGTACCACAGTTACCATAACTTTCTTTTTATATGTGGTTGCTTCATGTATGAAAAATACACAAGCTAAACCAGATCTCTGGGAAGCCAAATAAGATTGCCATAGTACCAGCACATTAAAGCTCAGTGACATGATTGGGATAAATAAAAAGTGCCTTTAGAACTAAACTGGTTCAAAAAAAACCCCAAATGTACACCAGCTGGAGTGGATCTCCTGGCAGGAAGGATTTGTCTTGAGTTTATTTACTTTAGGAGAATCAAGCATGAACCGGCCAGCAGTTCAATTTTATCGGGGCACGATAGATTTAATCCCCATAGAAGGCTACACTACAAATTTGTCTGATGCAAGGCATACTGATGGACATTATTTTAAAATGAGTCAGCTTTTGACTACAAAATTTTCACAGTTACCCCTGCATAGTTTACTTGATTATAATAGCTTTACCCAAAGATGAGGACTAGTGCTGTAACCTGCAACCCAGTAACCCGACCCGCAATAGCCCGCGAACCCGTTAAAATAGATAGCGGGTTGGATAACCCGTTAACTCGCAATTTAACCAGTTTAAATCTGTCTTTTTCCATGACTAAAGACGACGTGATGACAGCCCCGACCGACGATGATATATAAATAATTGTCAGGAACTGATGGGAAGAACTAGGGGTCTCACAATCACGAGTCCTGACTGCTGAATTGTTGATAATGTGTGTCTTAGTCTTACTCTTCCTTGTAAGACAAAAGAAAACCTTATGAAAGAAATAAACGAAGTATCATAACATTCATCATCAATCCCCCCCCCAATCATGTCATTTACCTTTAACAGTTGTTCATTATAGGTATCGTGGCTTACTCAGTAGTATGTAAGGCCGTGGCTTCCTGATTACAGGATCCACGGTAGAAATCCTCCCATGTTGTGTCCTCATGGCCTGATCTCACTGGTGGAGGCATCGCCACGAGGCCCGAGACTATCATTTGCGACAGTTAGGCAACTCGGGAGACCAAAATATAGCTTATGCTCTCACCAAGGCGACTTCTTTGTGACCTGCAGGATACATAGGCCTATACTTAATGAAGTCTCAAATAAATCCAACATGTTTGATTTTCTTGTGACTCCCCGGAGGTACTCAGAGATGTCGCTGCAATAAGTAGAGACTCAAGTCAACAACTCGTTGCCAACTTTTCTCCATGTGAGTGACAGGGAAAGAAATACACAGAGACGTAGGGCACTTTTCCCTCCAATATGGTTAAAAGAATTCCGGGCCCATAAATTACCATAGAGTTCAATACAAAAGAGTGTCTGAAATGTACTGAAACAGGAAAAATAGCCCCTGTGAAGAAAATTATATTTTTTCCCTGGCAAGGTAGATACCCCCTTTAAGTTTGTGTAACCTTTGCATTACCCCTCTCCACCCAGGATATACATGTATGTACATGTAACTGGTAGGGTAAGAACGAGTTGTTTTTTCTGGATTGTTGTGCCCCTCTCTAGGCAGTGCAGCTAGGATTACTCCCCAGAGAGTGGAAATGGTGTACATCTTTGTGCAGGTTACAATTTTATCCTGTGATCAGGGTAATAATGTCCCATATAGAGACTGAAGTCATCACGACGTGTTTGCATGTATACGAACGGACTATCATCATAGACCATTTTCATCACCATCGTCATTATTATCAAGTATGCAGAAAATATTTCAAATATTCACCTTAGACCACGTTCACACCCCACCCACAGGTTCATGCACCAGGGCTATTGAATTATAGCAGATATGCAGGTGATGCTGATGGGTCAGACAAGCATTATGTTTATGCCAGGTAGGCTTGTTTTTGTCGCCTGACCTGTGTCCTCTGCAAGTTTCCTTTACTAAATCTTGTTTATTTTTGTATCCCCTATGTATTTTATTATTCCTAGTTAGTTCTTTGTCTCATCTGTTAATTTAGGGGGCTAAATCGCCCCCGGACCCTGTGTTTTCCTACTCTGGAACCCAGCTGCTTCCTATCCTCTTCCCCATTTTCTTTCTTTCTTTCTTCCTCTTTCCTATCATCTTCATAAAACTGTATTTTTTTTCTTTTACCTCCTGAAACCATTTTTTTGGTATTTATTAAGTTTATTTCTGTTTATTCAATTGATTTATTCATTCATGTATTCCTTGATTGATTTTATTTCATTTCTGTATTTGTTCTTTTGGTATAAATTATAAACAAATCATGTGTTGCATTTCTGCCCTTTTTGCAGTATATATGTATTTGTTTTCATTTACTTTATTCATTTTAAATTTATTTATTTCATGATTCCTGGGATGATAGCTGATTGTGTACTGAAGCTCAGTACCCCATTGCTGCACCTTTGCACTCTTACATGTAATTATTGCACTTAGCTTAACCCTAATCAGCCCCGGGCTTTTTTGAAATTGCCATAGCCCGGGGGGGGCGGTGGGGGCGGCTTATTTGGGCCCCCGCCCAGATCTCGGCCGGATCGGCGATCGCCGCGGAAAATTTGCACGTGCATAGGCCGACGTAATCTCCAAGACTGTTATAGTAGATTTTGAAAAATAATTATCTTCTATTTTTAATAATTAATTCATGCAATATTTCTGTAATAAAATCATATTTGTTGCCTATAACTCTCCTTTTAAACAGCTCACAGAATGCATCTTTTTGGTTTGATAAATATTCTTTTTGACATTTTCTAACAATTATCTGTCAAAAAAAATGCTGGAATCAGAAATTTTAATTTCTTACTGTATTTTATTGTTTCAATGAATTTCTTATGTAGTTTCCTTTGTTTTTGAGGACCTTTTGTTTTTGATTGTTTTTTCGATGAACATTTCATCGGGACAGCTTTTGCGATATAAATCAGGCATAAAATGTAGTTAATTTCACTCAGTAATAGAATAAATAATCATACATTTATAATTTGTGCTGAAACAAGTTTGCATTAGAAATAACAACACGATTTCATGTCTTTTGAGCGATTTTGGTGTGACATTGCAAGTACGAAAAGTTGACGTCAACTCCGGAAACGCGTACCCGGACATCGCGAATTTGGTCTCAAAAGCATGGCAACACTTGCAAAGTAAAAAATTCAGGCGAGCGACGCGGTCAACAAAATTACTCGGCGGCGCGGAAATTGGTATCGCGAACTTTTAGTCGAGGAGGGCGGGGGGGGGCTTTTTAGCCCCCCCCCCCCCCCCCCCCCCCCTCACCCCCGCCCCCCCCCCCACCCCCCCCCCCCCGGCCAGCATAAGGTTAATGTGCCATGTATTTTATGCACATATTTCAATTTTGTAAGATCGGGAGTGTGCTTGAAACTAATGATACTGCCACTTTAAATGTAAGTGTGCATATTTTTCTGATCCTGTAACTTGTTTCTAATTCTCAACTTGTCAGTCAGGCATTGTGGAACAGTGCTATGTTGTGAAACTTTTATTTTAGAGTGAAGTGTCAACTTCAAATATCCACACATGTACAATGGCGAAATGTATAGAAAGTGTAAAAGTTTATGTGATATCACAACAGAATAACCTGTGACAAAATGTCAAATTTGTAGAAACTAGAACATCTAATGTCAACCTCCTAATTGTATCCCCCGAACAAGTTCTGAGGATATGATGGATTTGGCCGCCGCGTCTGTCACAGAGATTTTCTTGTGAGCACTCTGTTAGTTGCAGTTCTTCTCAAATCATTTTAAAATTTGGTATGTAGGTGCATAATGGTAAAGCAAAGATGCCTATAGATACATGTAGTGTTTGGTGGTGGCGCCCTTGCTTGGTCTGTCTTTATACACAAAAAGGTAAATTTGTCAGGGTCTGCTTGTATGCACGATACTGGTCGCATTTCTCAACGGATTTTAGAGTTCTTTGTGAGATTTTGAATGACACGTCCTCATGGGCTTGAAGGTATTGGATCTTTTCAGCGTGTCAAGAATTTGGTGTTGTGTCGCTTTTGCATTGCTGATCAGTGTGAAAGTGCTGTTTTTTCTCCTAATCTGATAGGGACGTCATTTGTAAACCTTTCTCAAATCCGTTTTCCGAGATCCCTTCTCTGCATGCCATGGAATATCACGCACTGGTCGGTTCAAAAATTGTTTTCAGCTGTAACTGTGTATAGGATCAGATACACTGCCGAGAGATTTTAAAGTACAAGTTTTCGTGAGATACCATCACCTGTGTTATCAGTGATTACTGATACCGATCTGGCAGTTCTATGGGAAGCTCTATGGATTCAAGTTGAACATTTGTAAAGATAGGAATTATCAATTTTGTATGTAAATGGGTTTCTGTTTTGTAGTACCTGTCTGTTGTATTAGTATGTCATTTTTGTTTTTATTATGTTTACTGTATTTTTTATGCCTCCGCCCCGTAAGGGAGCCGGAGGCATTATGTTTTCGGGTTGTCCGTCCGTACGTCCGTGCGTCCGTGGGTCCGTGCGTCCGTACGTCCGTACGTCCGTGGGTCCGTGGGTCCGTGCGTCCACACTTTCTTGTGAACAAGATTACTGAAGTACCGCTTGAGGGATTTTGATGATACTTGGACCAAGGGTAGACCACTAGGCAAAAATGAATTGATTAGATTTTGGGACAAATCTGTCAAGGGTCAAAG
>JZLH01S0232027.1:5950-29946 GCA_001188425.1 Eucidaris tribuloides | reverse complement strand
CACAGGCCAAACTGCCCACATACACACAGGATTCCCAAGAGATACAGCGCACAGATAGTATTCCATCAGTCACTCGTTTTATGACCTCACCTCATGACGTACACCCAGTGTTAGGTCAAGAGCCAATCATTTACAGTTACACACTGTCCAGTACAAGATACAGCTCATTCATGCAAGCATACACACGACCATTGGTGCGGCATGACACTGCCGCGGCCTTCTCAGATTAGAGTTTCTACGCAACACTGATATCGATCACCCACATGTTCACACCAAGGAGCTTCAAAAATGACCACACGGAATAAAATGTGTATGGGGAGATTTACAGATATAGGCCTAATAATGGGGAATGGAAAATAGAGATTGAAAACTGAGAAACATTAGAAGAACAATAAACATTGTATACTGGATATAAAATTTAAACAAAAATAGTAAATCATGCAGGTAACAAAAGAATGAATTGAATAATTTGTGAATCGTTTTTCAAAAGAAACTCCGAAATCATAGAAAGATGATACATTGGGTTTCCCAAACATGGTTTTTAAAAACTTTTTCTGTAATTAAAGGTCTCCAAAATCGCTTAGCAAAACTGACACACATTTATATAAGCTAATTGACTAATCGAATCCACATTCCCCAGGGTATTTTGTTGGGGGTAGGGAGGGGTGGAGGTGGGCTGAACAAATTGTAATGAATTACCTGTGTTTCCTACTTTCCTTCATATTTTCTTTCCTTCAAACAACATATAACAATACAAAAATCTGGAAGGATTGTTGTCCCCCCCCCCCCAAAAAAAAAAAAAACTAATATAGAAATGCGAAATTAAAAATTTCTTTAAGAAAGGGAACCTGGACAATCATGGATACTATACTCACAAATCACAGTTGAATACGTGGATTCTAATTATGAATCCAAGTTAGACAAATATGTATAGGCCTACTGTGATCTGGGTAAATGAATTTACATGTATTTCTGTTCTTCAAACGGACATGTCCAGCAGAAATTCACATCCTTACGGTCAAAGGAGTCTACTTACATCTTAACTGCAAGTTAACAACGTTGTTTGCAAACATGCCATCAAATTATTGTCGTTCAATGCTGAGGGTCCGGCAGGCTATTCTAACAAGTTGTGTTATAGTAGTGTAAGGGTCTAATTGCTAGAAGTATGTGTCGGTTGGATTGCCCTGGTGGCGTAGAGAGTGCGTACTTGGGGAAAGCCAAGCGCCTGGCAAGTATCAAACAAGGCTAGGCGTTGTCTAATGTGTTTAATTTGAAACCAATCAAGTTTATCCCATAACGAATATGATGTCACTATCAGTCTATCACCCAGTCAATCACCCTGTCAATTTGCGACAGGACGGCTTGTTCTTTGATGTAGAAGCTCAGTTGACTTCGCGATTTCACACTATGTTTTGAATTAGGTGTCCTCGCTAAGCTTTCACTCACCATACTTTGTGTGCGGCAAAGTACAAACAAGATGCAATACCGAGTCCCACACAAACACAAAATATCTTCAAACATTGCTACCGCAAATTTGTGGTTTGAAAACAGAAAAAAAAACAGACAAACGCTGCATGAAATATTGCAACAATTTTCTTGTCAAACCGGACACGTTTTCACTTGGCGCACCATTTTCAACAAGTGGTGGATGTCGGGGACGTTTATCTTCCGAACCATCGGACCATCGGCAATGTCCGGTTCGTTCGGGGTCCGTCCGATATTGCCAAATTCGGAGATTGTCCGTCCGGTCCGGATGTTCGGCTGCAGCACTAGTGGGGGCTATTTGAAGAAGACATTTGTTACACAGATATTACCTCATCTGTGATACTACAGATTGTACTGTCAGTGTGTGTGTGTGTGTCGACTTGTTTCATGTATATAAGTTCAAGTGACTGATGGAAAGCTAACATGTATGATTGATATTGATGATATTGATCCTTCCCTAATTGACTTCTCTGTTTAAAGTATTACATGTATGTGTGTAATTCCTTTGACAAATATTAGTTTATAATTTCTCAGTTTATACAAGTAGAGTCTTTAATTATGTAAAACATGATTCATAATCTCACAGCCAACATTTGGCTTTCTACGTAATGATGAGTATCTCTTTTCATTGTCATAAATCCAACAATTTGTCTGCTGATTAGGTGATTGATGCTAGAATGAAATCTCTGTATGTATAAGGAATCTCTGAACATAATGCTATAGAATATGTAGGATAAGTAAACTTTGCGATAATTTAAAAGGTTTTAATTGCCTTGAAAATCAGAGAAAACAGGTGTCACATTTGACCAATCTTTAAACATAAACTTACATACTCCAGTGAGCAAGTCTTATGTGATTGAATTCAATATTATCTAATGTTGATCCAACATTTATCCACAAACGTGTATAAAGTTGTAATATTATAAATTTCCTCTTAGTCCTGTAGACCTCTGTTGAGTTTGGTATTTGGCTGTCATATCTTGGCTCTGAGAGATTTAATGAACTGTCTAATTTATCATCTATAATTATCTTCTACTTGCAGGATAACAAAGATGATGATCTCAGGTCACGATCCAATGGCACAATGGGACAGGTTGAGAGAGACAGCACGTCAAGATTAAAAATCAAGGTATTGTAGCGTCCATTTTCTTCCATGTTTCCAATTTTTACTCCACAGAAATGTATGCGTGCATTTTACATCATGTCTTTCACTACATTCCCTGTTTAGTTTGATCATTTAACCACCTGCTAGCCTCGGATTTGTATGTCAAATCTTAGTTTCTGGAGTGAGTCAATGGTGGCCTTTGTGATAAGACTGTAATGATCACAAAATGGTGGCAAAGATGTCCGTGCGTGCTGTATTCCTTTCGATAAGCTGGAGGTCTCTCGCTTTCCGTTGACACTCAGACATGTGGAGGAATTCTATGTGGGTCACGCTCATGACCTTTCATAGAACTGAGTGACTTTGTTAACATGATAGCAGGATTGCTGAACAATTTGATTCCACAAGTATACATGTACACAGTGTTTAGTGTTGATGTTGTTGATCATACCAAACTTTCTGTAGGGTATATAATGCATACATGTATCAGACTTTTTCAGAAGTGCTTCCCTCATACTTATTTCATGTGAGACATATTCTATTAATTAAATACAACATGCACATGTACCCAGTTTCGCTGCTTTACAAGCAGATATTCATAATCTGAATTTAATTCTGTTTCTTTGACCATATGTATTGCTGGCAGTAAAATAAGCAACTTCAGAGCTACATGTATACCGAATGTGTATGCATGATTGGATTACATGCTGTACTTTCAGAATCAGAATTATATGGTACTTGTCTAATAAACAGTTTGTTGCACTTTTCTCACTGTTCTTTTGATACTTCTTTTTTGGTTTGTAATTTAATTCTGATTGGTGATTATTCTTATGAAACTGATAGTTATAATTTATCTCTACACATGTACATAAAAGTTAGGCATGGTTTCAAATACTGATTTCCTGCATAGTTAGGAGGAAGTATGCTGTGACTTTAATTGTAAAACTCACCTTCCGTATTCACAAACATAACTATCAAAATGTCAGCTTAGAGTAATCTGGCAAGTTTATTATCTGAGGATCATTTCTAAGTGTAGATAAATCATAATGATATGGAAATTAAAGGGCACCAGTAACTCATTTAAATTGAAAGGAAGTGACAGGGATTGAGAGCAAACCAAAATTATGCAAAACCTGGTATGATTAATGTAGTAATTTTAGTAATTGTATGCAGTGTATATTGCATTGGCTGAAAGGATTCATCTTTAATTTGTTAATTTCAAGAGAAAAGAGCATTCTTACACCAAGATTGAATTGAAATATGACCATGATAGAAATTTAACGTCTGTAAAGCTAATTATTTGATTTGTCTGTCGCAGGAAAGACAAGCTATAGTATTTGACTGCATGATTTTCATGACAGAATGCTATGAACAGTATACATCTACAATTAATTTAACCTCTAAAGAGTGCTTGCCACTACATCGTTTATAGACCTGTTCATGGCTGTTCACAAATATACTCATCCTAGGGTGTATGGAAAGCGTGTTTTAGTAAATTCAATCTGTTTTCAGTATGGTTCATCTCTTTCTTTCTTTTTCTTTTTTGAACAGCTTGACCAATTGAAAGGAGAGATGAGCTTGAAGGTGTCAGAGTTGCAGGCCATGCAGACCAAGTTTGAGGCTTTGAAACACAAGGAGAGGGATCAACAGGCTCACATTGACCTCCTCAAGGAATCACTAGCAGCCAAGGAACAACATTCTAGTATCTTACAGGCTGATGTAAGAATGAATGAACTGACAGGATGGTGTTGTTGTTATATCATTATATGAGAAAAAAAATGCAATCATGTGTTTGACCCGTTGCCTTTGAGATTCTAAAAAATCCCATAGAGTTAACACAGGGCACATCCGGTTCTGGTAGTCAACGGGTTAATAGAGATATAGTACATGTATCAATATTAATGATGATTTGATGATGATGGTGATATTAATGATGTTATAATGGTAGCAGTAATAATAATAATAATAATAATAATAATAATAATAATAATAATAATAATAATAATAAAACTCATCATAATCATAATCATAATCACTATCATTATCATTATCAGTATCATTGTCATTATCATAGTAATAATAATCATAATATTTAAGGACTAATTGTAAAGGTAAAATATAGGTGTTTTGATTTACTGTTGTAACTAAAACTTGTACACATAATTTATGGACTTGCTAGCGCAGAGCTTTGAAAGAATTTTTGGGAAAATTTATCAAATTTGATTCTATGTACCATACATTACATCTTACCTGTATTGTAGTTATGTGAGTTATATGAAAATTTGATTAAATGAAAAAAGTAATGAATCATATTACTTCCACTTTCTATTCAGTCTCATGCAGGTGTTCACACCTATTTAAACACACAAGTATCTCAAAATGTACTTCCAGCATCAAATGCACTTCCTGCATCAACAACGGCTTGGTCAGCCGCCAAATTATAACCATAAATTTCCACTCATCTCGAGTACCTACATGTACATGCATTTTAATGTATGTACTTCATTTGTGTCTATCTTCTGACAGATCTTTTTCCTGTGAATTAAAGTGTACTTATGTATTGATTTATTTATATAGCGCACCTATCCAAATCACATCTACTCCAGGGCCTTATTCGATAAGCTCCAGGTAGTTTGATTTAATTTGTAACGATGGGAGGAAAGCTCTTAACCCTTTCGGCTCCAAAGTCACTGCTTGCACAACAATAACCCAAGCATTTGGGATAGCAGACTACATGTAGCTAGACTCTACAGCTGTGCTAGAGGATGTTAAATGGGAGGTGGTGGGAGTTGACTAGCTGCGAGGTGATAAGGGGAAGCTCATAGCATTAGCAGTGCCTCCGTAGATTACCATGAAGAAGTCTGGGAATTTTAAATTTAGTTAGCCTTTGAGATAAATGGCATATTTTGTTTTTGCTTATTTTAACCAGCTTGTAAAGAACAGAATAGAGATTGAAAGGTAGTTTCATGAGTTATGTGTACATATTGAGGCATTTTTTTCTTGTATTTTGGGGTATAATGCAGTATAGAGTGTGTAGTGTAATGCAACTGCAAGTTTGAGGGAAATAAAGGAAGCATGCTCACATTACATGCTTCATCTAAACTACAGAAATAGTGGTAGCAGTGGTAATAAAAGTTGTAGTAGTGGCAGAGATAGTGCAGAAATAGGAGGCACTAGTTCATAGTGCAGTAATAAAAAAATTGTGCTATCATTAATATTGTAATTGCAATATATCAAAATGCCGGTATACACATATACAAGTAATTATCAATTTAATCCAATCAATTCTTAATTCATATATAAAAGCACATAACACATAGATTTATCTTTACAATACAGACATACTTAAAGGGAGAAGGTGCCAGCAACTAACAGGCATAAGTTAAGAAAATATTTGAGTTCTTGCCAACCAATCAGATTGCACGTGCACTGCAGGGAGCTGACCATGCGTGACCAATGCATGCCACGTGACGTGTGTTAGCCGCATTGCGTGGAAAATGTATGCACTGTTTGAATTGATAAGGTCCTCCCCCTATATTTGTTTCTGCAAGTTTTATCCGTGGATAAAACTTGCAAAGACGTAAAATAAACACAAATTAACTAATTTATAGGACCTTGCTGAGGGTAAGTATCACACAGTACCCCTTATTTAGGCTGTCTTTATCACCATGTACCATAATTCTCACAATACCCACAATGTCATTTATTTTAACTTATGCTTGTTAGTTGCTGGCGCCTTTTCCCTTTAAAATAAAATATTAGGAATTAGCACAAATGCATAGTGTAACAACGTATACAGTACAGTAACATAATGCAGTGGTAAAAAAGGGGGCACTTACATTTGCAAACAAATATGAAAATATAAACATATCTTATTTTTTTTCTTCTCATTTTTATGTACATTCATTGTTTACTTATGTATTTCTGCAGGTGGAAGCTCTGAGATGTCGTCTAGAGGAAAAAGAACATCTTCTCAACAGACAGGAAACAGTCATGTCCAGCATGAGCACCGACAAGACCAAGCAGTCATCAGAGGTCACTGAACTCAGGGAGATGATTGACCTCAAGGAACGGAAAATCACTGTCCTCCAACGAAAGGTAAGCAGCGTTTTAACCCTCTCAGTACCAGGTAGTAACTTCCTCATGCCAATAACAACACAGTGGGACTAAGTGAGTTAAGATGTCAAAGGCATTGTAGTTGATCAATTCTGGTCATTTTCACTTCATTGTCCAAAAACTAAGTTATTCAAAATGTTTCCTGACATTTACAAATTATGTCCTTGTAAATCCCAGAG
Organism: Eucidaris tribuloides; assembly: GCA_001188425.1. Classification (NCBI taxonomy): domain Eukaryota; kingdom Metazoa; phylum Echinodermata; class Echinoidea; order Cidaroida; family Cidaridae; genus Eucidaris; species Eucidaris tribuloides. The sequence goes on along the minus strand of JZLH01S0232027.1, from coordinate 23,064 downwards.
ATGGAGTTGAGGCCGCATGGAGGCCAGATTTTTGCTGGCATTGGCTTTGGCCTCGGACCAAGTCACGTGTAAAAAGTCTAAGGGAACAATATTTTTCTAGCGGCCTTATGATTCCCAACTGTTGGCCTCGACTTTATCCATGGTAAATCCTCATGCACAATGTGTAACTCATTCATATATATATTTGTCTGAAATAAATTTTGTGCAACATGAGACCTTCAGGATTTGTCTAAGATGGGAATAATGGGTGTGTATTGTAAAATCTTTTTTGAAATTTTTGCTCAATCTATGGAGTACTGTGTCACTTGAAGTACAATATAATTTCAGTTAGGTAAGGTGTGATCGTAAGCCGTGTATATTGTGCTTTAATTTCCAGGAGTATTGTGTTCATGTCACCCAGCATTATTACATTAAACTAGGAGAACAGTCATGAAAGGTCAAGGTGATGATGACATAATTAATTTCAACTGAGAAGCTAGATGAGGAAATTTGTTGTAATTGTACATAAATGACTTGTTTTCGAAGGATCAAATTTATATTAAAGTTTCGAAGAGTCAATCTTCTGTACTTAACATGTATTTTACAGTCAAACCTGCTCTAACGACCATCTGAGACCACAATGTTTGTTTCCCTTGGAAGTACTTATTGAAATGATTATTACAGGAACCTGCAATAAAGGCCACCTGCTCATAAAGACCACTTAAATTTGCTGTCTCCATTACATGGTATTTATATACAGCTTTCACTAATGTCCTTTGATTAAAACAGGAAAAAAATGGATATGAAGCAAACTCTGTTTTGTTTGAACCAGCAGTATGTGACTGCATCTAGTTATTTCTGTGTGACCTTTCTAAAATATTCATAAGGATAGGATGGAAATATTTCATATTGACAAGAGTGATAAACGGGCACACAGAGATCTGGAAAAAAAATGGGAAGAATGTGTACAAGAAATACATTGTTCTGGAATGTGACTTGTTTTGTGCCATTTCTCAGATGACATCTTATTCTGTAGGGATGTATTTATGTCTGCAGGAGTATCTGATGAGTAATTCAGAGAAGCTTGCCAGGTCTCAGTAGAAATTGACAAAATACTGTCTTGCAAGATATCCAGGGTAGCATCTTAAAAAATTAACAGTCCTTATCATCATGGAACTGAAGTGGGTTTCAACCACAAAGCCTGACTGGAATACAATTTGAGGAGAAAAAAAAAGTGATGGGCTTTTAAAAGAATGATGTTCTTAGTGAATCCGTAGTACATCGTTAAAACTGTTTAATTTACAAAACATGTTAGAAACAGCTAAAAAAAAAGCTCAAGCTGCGATACTTCCCACAAAATGTTGCTAGCAAGCATAATGTACATGTAAAATGATGATGGTAAGAAGGAAAGAGTATTTGTACCTGCAAATAATATGCTCAAAATTAATGTGCCATAAAATTGTTGTGCATCTATTGTCACTTAAACAGACAGTTTATTACCTCCCTATGTAGGTTAATAGTGCAGTGTCATTTGCTGCAGTGGATGTAAAAATATTTTATTACTTTTTGTGTCAGGGCCAAAACAGACTGCAGCTATAGCTGGGATATGATTAAACACTGCCTTCCACAAAATGGATAAGTGAATGAAAATACAATAACAAGTTTGAGATAAAAAGAAACAAAATATAAAGACTTAACTTGCTAACTATTTAACTATTTAACTAACAAACTAACTGACTGAATGACTGGCTGACTGACTGACTGACTGACTGACTGACTGACTGACGTACTGACTTACTGACTGACTGACTGACTGACTGACTTTATAACTAGTTAACAAATAACTAACAATGAGTGAGATAACATCATGAAAGATTTCAGCACATACGCACTATACAGTTGATGCTCTGGTTAGCTTGGCCCCTACCCCTTTGATCAGGTCATTTTAATTTTGGAATAGTAGTACTTCACAGATTTCTTTTGGTGTAATTTACCTTAGATTTCTCCCAAAAAATTTATGTGAAATAAAAAAGTCTTTATTCAATTTGCATCAAATGTCTTCCATATTACACAATTGCTACGTATACTCCATTCACACTTTGTTCTTTGAATTCCCAAGTTTTACTGCTGCCTAATCACTCATCAGAAGAGATAAGTTGTAAGTGACTGCTGTAGAATGGTGATGATACAATCATTCTGTGTTTGCAGAACACAGAAGCCAATTTGCAATGACGTAACACTGTTTGATATTCATTACCTGTATTCTATTTCCATTTACCCAGTGATCACTGGTGAAATTGTTTGTATGCTTAGAGTTTCCTTTGATGTATTACAGGTACCCTGTCACTAAAAGCACCTCCATGCTAAAAGGTAGTGTCCAGTTAGTCCAGTATTTATTACAAATGAGAGGGGTTTTTTTTTCCATTTTTCCTTTCCTTTTTGTAGATGATACTGTAAGTAACACATTTTGATAAATCCTATGGAGGAAATTCCACACTTGATGTAAAAGTAATTAACGTCTGAGGAAGTTTAGGGCATTTATTAAAAAAAAAAATGTCAGTCAGGCGCATTGACCTTTATAGTTTAATCAGCTTGCATAATACCTGCATGCTCACATATTTACAGGTAATTTCTTTTAATGAATCATTAAAGACAAGACAATGTAATCTAATTGATAGTAAAACTATGATTGTGTATTGTAACAATGAAAGGAATTATATGCATTTCATATTTGTGCATCAAAGTATGATAACATTTAGAGAGTGATTATAATGTTGATTATGTGAAATATATCAGTAGCTCCATGATTTTACTTTGCAGATTGTTGTCTGGGCGTTGCATACACAACAGATTTATGTGAAGGAGTGTTGTGTCAACACTAGCTGGACAATAAAACTGAGCAATTATAGCTTCTGAATCTAGCTTTCTGTGATGCAATGTATTTGGTTACACATTCCACTGAATCTGTCAAATTTGCAGTTGTTTTTGTTGAGTGTTTCCAGCTATCCTGAAATTGACGGAAAATCTCTGGAAAATTGTTTCCTTTTTTTTCCAGTCCAGAAAATTTCAGGGAATTTAAACGAAATCACACAAGTCAGTGAAAAATCAAGGAATTTTGTTTTGTCATTCTCTCAGTGCGACACCAGTACCATTACCATGGAAACAGGGCATCAAACAATACTATGATTTTTAATGACTCAGAAAAAAAGAGATATCGAACAAGGACTTGAACCTGAAACCTAAAGATAACCAGTCAGCAGCATTACCACCAGGCCATGCTAGGTTACAGTCATGTCATTCCATGGCTCACTTGTTGGATCACTCTTTTTTTCTAAGTCATAAGAGCATTTGATCTGATTTTTTCATAAATTTGATAACACAGAGATGCACAGCAAACCTCTTTGGCATGTGAACATTATTATTATTTGTCTGTAATAATCACACACAGACAGTGATCCCAATTATTACCAAAAACTGTAGAAGCTGGTATGGCAATCCGTGTAGTTGTAATCATTTCGTTTATTGAAAGAAAAGGCGCAATGAATGTAATATAGTACACATAAGTTACACATTAGGTGTCCAGGACCATGTTCCCTTTCAGGAACAGGCAGGACGATAACAGTACATTACAAAACAATAATTAATAATTCAATACATATACAGGAAAAGTGATAATACGGGATTCAGAATATTATGACATACAGCGAGGTTAATTCCGATTGCGTTTCAAACGGTTGGAACATTAAGAGTTTAAGTGTGATATCTTTTGTTTTCCCCCTTCCTAATTTGAGCATTCTGAAATGTCCAGTGCTGTGGACATACAGGGAACCAAGCTAAACGTACTGCAAATAAAGGTGACACGACCCCTTTCATTATCTCTCTACCAATATTTACCCTCCTTATCTTCACCTTTTTGTACCTCCAGTTGGATTTGTGTCTGGACTTACACACATATATGTGCAAGGAATGAATCTCTCTAGTATTATGTGCATTTTGTGGACTCGCACTGTTTACATTTGAGTGTTTCAAATATGTTCAATCCGTTATAATATGTCTGGAATCTTTACCTACCAAAAAAGAATATCTATTGCGAAAAATATTTGAAATGTCCTCTTACTAACCATATCCTGCGTAATGAAAACTTGTATGTTTCCTTGGTGTGCTAATTAATCATTCATATCCAATATTCCTACCAACTCTTTTCATTGTGTGGTTGTCAGTTGTATTTTTATCAAGCTATGACCAAATTTGTGCTAATACTAACAATATTAAGTGGTATCTGTTGAATTGTGCATTGTATGATGGAATATATTGGGGCTGGAGATAGAAATCTCCATGTCTGTGATGTTCTATTTTTGCTTCTGTGAATTTATCACTTTCCTGTAATGATAAGCTGAAGCAGTACTCCATAATGATATGATGATAATAATGGCGTTTGAGTGTTTCCCAGTATCCCATGTCTACTCATAGAGGTAGCTGGGAGGAGGGACCAATGGCCTCTTGTTGATTATCAAGTACTTTGAAAAAAGAGAAACGAGAAAGATGGTCAGCAGGAGGTATAACCAACCCCTACTCTCTGTTCTGGAAATGACACCTGTTCCCAACTTAACAATTTATATTTTTTGTGTTATTTGAGCAAAACTTGTTGTGATCCCCCCTCCCCACCCCAACCCCCACCTCCTTCCCCCCATCTCTTCCCCCCATTTTAATAATCCAATGACAGTGCAATTGTTTGTGGCAGTTACCCTGTCTTGTTTTTTGATACAATCCTTCTAAACATAGGTTAATTGTGTCACTATGTTTCCAACTCATATATTAGTTTTGAAAATATTGCTCAGCAAAAATTGACAACAAATGTACAGTATTTTTATGCCTCCGCAACGAAGTTGCCGGAGGCATCATGTTTTCGGGTTGTCTGTTTGTGCATCCGTCTGTCCGTCCGTCCGTTACCGGTTCTTGTTATCGCGATAACTTAAGAACCCCCGATCGGATTTTGATGTAACTAGGACCAAGTATGTACTATGAGGCACCAATGAACTGATTAGATTTTGGAGCTGAAAGGTCTAAGGTCAAAGGTCACCGGGCCTAAAATATGTCTGATTTGGGCTCGTTACCGCAATAACTTGAGAACGGCCAGTCGGATTTCCATGTAACTTGGGTGAAGTATGTATTATGAGGCACCAATGAACTGATTAGATTTTGGAGTTCAAAGTCACCGGGCCTAAAATATGTCTGATTTGGGCTCGTTACCGTGATAACTTGAGAACGGCCAGTCTGATTTCCATGTTACTTGGGTGAAGTATGTATTATGAGGCACCAATGAACTGATTAGATTTTGGAGCTGAAAGGTCAAAGGTCACCGGGCCTAAAATATGTCTGATTGGGCTTGTTACCGCAATAACTTGAGAACGGCCAGTCGGATTTTCATGTAACGTGGGTGAAGTATGTATTATGAGGCACCAATGAACTGATTAGATTTGGAGTTCAAAGGTCAAAGGTCAAAGGTCACAAGGCCTCGTCTGAATTGAGCTCATTGTCACGATAATTTAAGAACTGCTTATTGGATTTTACTGTATCTTGGTCAAGGTCACATGGGCTTATTCATCTCATTGGTCTTGCTACCATGGTAACTTGAAGCTTTTCAAATTTCATCAATTGGATGGGAGTGCGGACTGCGGAGGCATACCCATCGACTGTGCGCAGTCGAACTGCTCTAGTTACATTTTGCTGTACATAGGGGGGGGGGGGCGGGGAGGAGGAGTAGGCGGTGGTCACAGTGATATTTGCACTTCATAAACAACAAGTAATATGTAGTTTGCCATTTTCGCATAATGATACTCACTTGCAGTTACATGATGAACATCATATCTCTCCGGGGTGACAGTATATCACCACACAAAAATGTAAAATTATGGTAGATAATTTCACAGTAGAGATATCATAATTTTCTATTTGAATCAAATTGCAGAGGATGATATGTCCAATTTCAACCCTTTTCAACAAATTAAGTATTTTTATCTAAGTATGGTAGAGTCTCAGCCGCTGGGGGTATTATTTAGTACCCCAATGCTTATCACAAAGGAATGCATGTAGGCATGGTGAGATGTGTAGTTACCTAAATTAATTGCATGACTTAAGAATAATACATACCTACTCAGTCTTGATACTGTACCTTTCTCTTTATTAGTGTGTGATTGCTGGATTTAAGTTTTTTCACACCTTCACATAAATATTCCAACAATGTTGCCCTTTTTTATTATTATTATTTTTTTTTGGGGGGGGGTTGGGGGTTGGACTACTTTAATGAAACTAGTGTGTTTTATGTTGAACCTTTTTTGAGAAAATTGGGTGCTTCTTTGTTATTTTGGAGGGATCTTTTGAATTTGGGGGGCTCAATTATCCCGAGTGGTATGTGTAGTACATGTATGTATTTGTACACAGCAATACGAAGTAGGGAAGGGTGACTGGCAGCGTTCTTCCCTATATGTGTATTGTGGTAGTACATTCATTATATATCGTACCCTGCCGTGTGGGTGACTATTGCTATCTGAAATATGTGCAAATTATCTTCAAGCCATATATCAGCAGTATGTGAAATCTTTCAATTCTATTCTGTATTGATCGTGATATGTGATTGTTTTATCCAACTACTGTCATTTCATATTAATCATGTACAGTATTGATTCCCTAGTTAAAGTGATAGGCTAACATTGTGGAGCTTCAATTTAAAAAATTGTCAAACTTTGATATCTGAGCTACATAGTAGTGTTCAAATGGACAAATAAACACCCTAGAATACAAAAGTTTGGAAAGTTACACTGCCAATGGCAAGTTATGCATGAATAAACAATTAAAACTCGGGGCGAGTTTTAATAGCTTAGGTGTACACACAGTAAGTCTATAGGAGGAAATGGACAAGTGAATCTGGTCAACTTATGATTTTCACTTTTTTAAAGCACTAAATAATCATTTTGAAATACAATTTTTTCAGGGCTTCATTTTTAGACCTCATCAAAGACACTGGTAGCATGGGGAATCATGTGGCTCAGATTTTTTTAACTGTGGTAAATGTTAGCCAATACCTTTAACATGATCATGTGTTGTACATGTGTGTACTTGCTGAACAACTCCGTTAAAATATAGTAGACTCTCATTATAAAAATACCAGTATAACAAAGTCTCATTATAGCGAACAAAATTTTCTGCTTCCAAATATGAATTTTTCCTCATATTTTGTTGTTTTTGCATCATCACAAAATAATTCTCCTGGTCTTCAGGAGTTTGCTATAATGAGAGTCTGCTGTAATGATTATGGTCACTCTACGTTGCAATTTGTCTGTGTGCCTAAAATGCATTATTGAGAGTATTAGGTGAAAATTGGCTTACATCTAACTGTACTCTGCACACATTCAGGTGCAAGTAGCCCTGTTGGTAAAATACAAATTTGATTTGAATTTGCCAGTAATGTGGGATATAAAAATTTTGAAACTTTCTATCTGGAACAAAGAACTTGATTGCAATTTACGATGCATATTTAAAGACTATCATGTCATTTTAAAACAATAGCAATGAATGGAACTTAAAGCCCAAGTTTAGTTTTGGGTGATCAGACAAAATTGTTGTCAATCTTTCACAAAGTATTCTATTGTCACACCAGACATCTGAAAACAACATCAAATCTACTGGAAACTGTTTTAACCCGTTGGAGACTAAGTACAAGTTAACTCGTGTTGGTGTCTATGGAAAATGCGTGTTATAGCGAAATCAAATCGTCTCCAACGGGTTAAGTGACAAATTATCATGTTTGACTTAAAGGAGAGCATCTAGCGGTATGTACAAATACCTATGGGAAATCTTGGGGGTCAACCCCCCCCCCCTAAAAAAAAAAAGAGTTTTTTTTTTTACATTTTGAGTAATTTCTCAAAAATGTGAAAGTTTCAGAGCGAGCAATTATTAGGGCATTGATAGATATACATGTAGGTGTACCTAAAAAACATAATTGCAAAGAATTTCATTTTTTACCATTTACCAAAACTAAACTGTGGCTTTAAGTGTTGTTGCACAAAATTTAATGTCTCGCTTTAAATCCAAGTCAAGTATTGCAGCCAGATAAATGATACATGATACTTTGGGTGAGTGTAATATAACAAAAGGACACTTTTGCAGGTCTGTTTAGCTAAGGCAAATGAGCCAACATATAGAGTTATATATATACCAACTACAGTTATTTATTCATTTGGGTTATGTGGTGTTCAACTGTTCATGCTTCATGTGTGCATAAAAGTAAGTATATATATGTGCTTGTTCAGGAAAATGACTAAATTCTATAATAATTTGACTATATGTTGGAATCATTTGTGTCATTGTGTTATTTTCAAATCTCTGTTTTGATCTGACAGCTTGAAATTAATTATAACCATTTAACGAAACTGTGACAAGGAAGTCATTTGGAAAGCTTGTGTGTTATGTGTGTTTGTAAACGTGAGTGACATGATTGGTAGAAGTAAAAAATGCTTCAAGAACCAAATGAGTTGAAATCAATTTATACCCTGGCTAGATTGTATATTCAGGCTGGAAGGATTTGTCTTGAATTTGTGTACTTGAGGAGAAGCGAGCATTAATTACTGTAAAACACTATACTTTCGCGACATGAAACTTTCGCGAGTAGGAGCCAACGGCCATTTCGCGTGCATGAAACTTTCATGAATCACCGACCATGAAAAAATAAAATATATCAAAATTTGCTAGGAAGAAACATTTGGGTGTTTATTAATAAATTATTGCAACAATTTATAGAAAATATTTGTTTTTATGCCTCTGAAACTCGATTTCATCAAATGTAGAAGTGCATTCTGACCATTATAAAGTGAACGCGCACCACTATCTCGAGTCGTTTTACTTGTACAGTACACAATCTTGTATTGGCATTAAAAAAAAAGTTGTGTATACACAAGCTTTCGCGTGCATTTTACTTTCGTGAATCTCGACTTCTCGCGAAATTCGCGAAAGTTAAATGCTCACGAACATTTCTGGTTTTACAGTATGCAATACTGAATTAATCTGTCGGCTGTGATAGAAATTGATCCCATCAAAAGCGGTATATTTCATTCATCGTAGCATTTTCTAATAATAATTGTATTACAAAAAAGAATATAAGACTATGAAATTTTCACAGCAGAAACTATAAACAAAATACCTAATTCTTAGAGCATTGTGACCTAAATTGAGCACTACTTCCAATCTTGCCATTTCCCTTCAACAGGTTAATGCCACGTATCCTGAGTATTTGGGCTTGACGTCTTTGACAACTCCTTCATCATTTTGTACTCTCAAATTTAGTCTGTTTTATTGGTGATCCGTGTAACCGCGGATCACCATAGAGCTTGTACGAAATTTTTTTCTTTATTTATTTTTCTTTCTCGTCACTTTTTGTTCAGACGATATCTTAAGAACGATAGCGTTAATAATCTTGTAACTTAGCATAGTTATGTCTCATGTTAATGCCTCGGCATGGTAGTCTGGTCAAAGTGATAGAGCAGCTGTGACGTCATTTATGACGTAAAAAGCCAAAAGTTAGACTTAACCTACATTTGCGATATCTCAAGCCGGCGGAAGACTAAAATAACCAAATTTGGCGAAGGCCAAGCTGAGGTCACGACGCAACTTTTGAACCATAAATAGCGTGTGTGCGCGTCACGACGGACGCGTAAAATGCAAAAATGCTCCAAATCACTTCTTAATGACAGATCTATACATTTCAGGTCATTTGGAGCATTTTCGTGCGCGCGCGTACGCGCGCGTTTTTTCGCGCGCACCCCTTTTTCGACCGAATATCGTCATTTTTTCGATGGATTTGTATTTCTGATTGAATTCTAAATTAATTAGAACCCTTTCCCGACCACTAGGACCCAAAATATTGCTTACAAGTCCAATAAACATAAATGCGCGCGCATTGCGCGCGTAGTGAATGATGGGCATTTTAAAATCACTCATAACTCTCTAGAATTAACGGTGACCTCTACTTTTTATTGCTTATTCTGATAGACTATGATGCGCAGATAGCATTTCAGGTATCGCTTTCTATGACAAAGTGTTGTGACGTCATCTATGACGTCACAAAGAAAAATCGTATTTCGGGCATATCTCATGACTGGAGTCGAGTAACATAACCAAACTTTGTACATAGTAACTTCAGATCAAAAGTCTTCCCTGGTGCTAATCATAACCGTCCGCGCGTCGTGACGAACGCGTACGCATACGTTTAAAAATTAAGTCTTAAATAAGTCATTTTTCTCTAGAATAAACGATGACCTCTACCTTGTATTGCGCATTTTGATAGCATATGATCCGTAAATAACAGTTCAGGCACTACTTTGAATCCTGAATACTTGTGACGTGATCAATGACGTCACAAAGAAATATTGTATTTCGGGCATATCTCATGACTGGAGTCGAGTAACATAACCAAACCTGATACATAGTAACTTCAGGTCAAAAGTCATCGCTAGTGCTAATCATGACCGTCCGTGCGTCGTGCCGACCGCGTACGCGCACGTCGATGTTTGATTTAATGTTTGATGGAAAATGTAAGGTGATGAGGGACATATTTCATCATGCAATGATGATTGATATAGATTGTCATATTTTCTTTAAATTTAATGATTGGAGCGGTTACGCGGATCACCAATTCGTCTTAGTGACGAATTAAAAATCTAGTTCTTTTTGCCATTGAATATGATACAAATTTGAACAAACCCTGTTGTATGTGTGTACATGTATGTGTGTGTATATGTGTGTATTTGTCTGTGTGTGTGTGTGTGTGTATTTGTCTGTGTGTGTCTGTGTTTGTGTGCATCTGATTTAGACATGGCATTGTCTAAGTTAAATTTCTCTTGAGAAATGCAGCAGAGTAATTTCAGTTGTGATATCACACAGGCTTGATGATCTTACACTTTTTCATGTATGATTTGAGCTCATTGCTATCATGGAATTTCTGATCATAATGGGTGCATACTTGCACAAGTCATTTCTGTTGAAATTGAATTGGATGGGAGTGCGGAGGAATACTCATCAACTCAACACATTTGAACGGTTGAACCGCTCTAGTTATAGTCTAACGCCCCTCTGTCATTTTATTTTAAAAGCTGTGTGATAATATTTACGTCAAAGTCTGACTTACGATATCAGAAAATCAGTTGAAGCCACAGAAGTAGTATATCTTATTGCTTGAGTTGGCAAAAATGTGCCTTGTTCATGTGTAACAGTATGTTTATGTTTTACGGTTTATCTGTATATATATATGTGTATGATAATCCATATAATGTACACATTAATGTACTGTATGTATGTGTACATTGTAACGGTTTTCTTGAACTCATGCCCCCGTGACGCTATGTCAGCAATGTACCCATAAATTCTGTACTATTTTCGGAGCTACATGTTTATTGTTCTTTCCGATGTGAAGTCTGTAAAGCAAGACTAGTCAGCAAGTGAAATATGTATGCATATAGTTCACAACTTGCAATCAATCAAATCATAGCCGTGCTATTAAAGCAAGTGTAATCTTATCCGGAGTGAGAAGGAAGACACAGGGAGGCCTTTTGGTAGGTGTGCATCGCAAATCAATTGAATCAAAGATCTACAGACAATTGTGGAATTATTTCTGTTAAAGAAAGTACTTAACCCTTTTAATGCTACTATTAGAATATCACGTGCAAAGTATATGGAGTTTTGTTGCAGTGGCACTGAGAAGCTTATATTTAGCAAAGCCTGTTTATCCTTTGCCTCTGAGATTCTGAAAATGCAATAGAGTTAACATAGGTCACATCCGGTTTCCAAATCCAGTGAGTTAATGCTCCAGCAGGAATATTCAAAGCTGAAATTGTAATGTTTTGCTTTATACATGTAGTAGAGTTGATAACTTGGTGTATAAATTTATTTAGTGATTTTGATGTATCTTAGGACAGGTTCAATGAAATTAAAGTAAGATAACAAATAACAGGAGTTCATTGGCTTGAAATATGATCAAAATTGCATCAGGAAAGTTCAATTTTGAAGCGTATGAATAACAGAGCTATTCCAAAGCAAGAGAAAATTCATAGGTAGTTGTGCAAAAAGAGATGGTATTGGAGAAAAATCTTTAATAAAATTAAAGTACTGTATCCATGACCTGGAATAAAAGTATAACATACATGTATGAATCAATTTCCATCAAGTAAATTGGTTAGTTTCTTTAAGGAGAGGTATTAATTCAGATTGATGGATCAGAGAGTATCAGTGTAGTTCTCATCACTGTAAATGCAGTTGGCTTCAAACAAATACAGATAATCATTGGTTGATGATGAATTTGCGATATTTTGTAATAATTCCTCTTCACCCCATGTAGTGCACTGTGTGTGTAACACACATAATTCGGAGTTTCATTTTAATAGCATGATGAACTGTTATTTTGTGTTTTCTTTTCCATTGTCTTGTTTAGATCGACAATCTTCAAGAACAACTGAAGGAGCGCGACAGCCAGGTGACTCTATATCGTGACCGTATCTCAGCCCTACAAGCCGACCAGAGCAGCTCGGACAGTGCCGTGTCCAGCCTGGAGGACGCCCTCATTGACAAGGAACGGGTAATTGAGAAGCTGCGAGGCGAGAGGGACCAGGAAGGCAAGCAGCAGCAGGAGGCCATCGAGACGTTGCAGAAACAGTGTGACGACCTCAAGATGCAGGTGGACGAACTACAGAAGAGTGTGACCGAGAAAGAGGTGAGATGAATGGGTGGGTGGTAGGGGTGTAACCAGGTATCCTGCTGAGGGGAGGGGGTCAAGATGGGGTAAGGTAGGGTTCCAACTTACTGTGTGTGTTAGCTGGAGATACTTTTGGTTGGGATGCAGGGGAAGATGTTGGATTTTAGTTGCTCAGTTGCTATATTTGTAACTAAAATTAGGAAAATTACTAACTTTTTTAAGAAAAAAAAAAACCTCCACAACTAAAAACACAATAGGAAATTGCTTTTTGGTCTGAAAGGGCAAGCCCCATAGCAATGGACTCGATATGATCCCCCTCCCAACACCACACCGCTTGTGTTGCCGTGAAGTTGGAGAGAGTATAGCATCCTTTAGTTTAACAAAGTATTCTTTCTAATTTTATTTGCTTTGTGCTGCAGTTACATATCCCCCAATTTTGGGGAAAAAGCACCCATATGGGCAAAAATTTCAGAAAAATTGGTAAAATAAAATCTCATGGCAACTGCAAGGGCCCTGTGGCTAACTTGTGGGTGATTTGTGTGATCATTGGATTGGTGTTGAAGTTCCTGATGTGTGGTACTATTTTTCACTACTTTAAGCTTGTAGACATCATTAATGGCATCGCACAGGCACTGCATGAGCATGTTATTGATCCCTCAGCATTAATACAGATACTGTAGGATTTCGGATGCAATTTACGGGCAGTGTGATTGCTCTTTACTCATATGGACACCTTAAGAGCGTAAGAATAGATCCTTGCCATTTAAGTTTGAACTTTGAATGATGTGTATGAAACCCACAGCCCAATATATCAATTTGCTTCTACTGCAGACTCTCTCTGTAAATTTTGTGTAGCAAAGACCAAGCAACCGTGCATTCATTACTAAGTGAAAATCCAGGAAAGGTTATCTGTACTGAATCTAAGTATACAAAAAAAACCCAATCACACTTAGACTTTGCTTATTTAGGTTTCAGCACATTTTGGATTCATAAATTAGTTGGCATTTTAGGGTATAAATGCATTCTTAGTCATTGTAGAACAGGTCATCAAAACATTGGTAAATCATGGCGCATGTACATTATCATATTTTGGGTTAGTGCTTAATACTACAACTTGCAACCCTTATCAACTTACAAATCATTGGTTATATATATTCAAAGGACACATAACTTCTTCCATACAGTTGGTGCGTTGATTTTATGTTATTGGTCATGGGTTCAGTAATCATCACATCATTTCTTCTCTCTGCCTCCGACTTGCTTTCCCCCCCCCCCCTTCCACAAAACTTTTCAAATCAAGGGCTCTTTCTTGGACCTGAAGGAGCACGCCTCCACCCTGGCTTCGGGAGCCCTGAAGAAAGACTCCAGGATCACGACGCTGGAGATCCAGCTAGCCCAGAAGACGGAGGAATTCAACCAGGCCGAGAGTGAACTCAAAAAGGTTGGTATCACTGTAGGGACATGGTGAGATGAAGAATGGCATGGAGAATTGCAGCATGATATCTGTCTTGTATGGACAATGTCCTTGTATGACAAGTGTTAATTCTGTAGTCTTTTGTTTGTCTAACTTGGATCTTTAATTGTCACCGGTTATATTGTGGTATCTTTTTAACCATGCCTTTAATGAGTTAGTGTCTTACAGGTGAACTTTCCATAAAGCAAGGACCAACCTATCTTTTTCAAGCATGACCACTTGGTCTCTTGTGGACCACTTTCTGGGAAGTTGCCTGGCAGGTGTATGTTTTGTCCTTTTTATTACTCTTACATTTTCATTTGAACCTTGTCTTGATAAGTCTTATAGAAAAAATGATGAGGACCATGTTTTTTAATCATGACCGCTTGGTCTGATGTGGACTACGCTGTAGGACAAGATAGTGCCTGATGAGTGTTCATTCTGAAGTCTTTTATCAGTACGCTAACTTGGTCCTTTAAGGCTTAGTACTATTGGTCTATGAGGAAAAGATTTGAAACCAAACCAGTATATTCACGTGTCAGTTCTTGTAATTGTTGGTCTTTATGATATGCAAATTACCTCAAATGATTTAATGGTAGTAACAAAAATCCACAGTAAGTGGATAAACTAATCACAATTGTTCAATAGTAGCTGTATTTAAGTGACAAAAGATGCAATTTATTTGTATCAATATTTAAAAAATTAAACCTTTTATCATAGAAACCCTTTTCTGATGTAAGTATACACAAAAGTATATCTAAAAATTACAGTCCTCAGCAATGAATGACTTGAAATTTCCACTGCCCCCACTGCAGTGTTTAAAATGAGTTTCCGACAATATATTCAGTAGGCAACGCTTGGTGCATGATCTCTTTCAATAATTCAAAGTAAACGGAAGTTGCATGTGCTATCAGTGTCTATTGCTTCCCGTATCTGCCTCATTTCTTCGACCTCATCAATCCCGTATTCAGCACATTAATTTTATTCTGATTGTCGGCCAGTACTCCATGGAAATTAAGCCTCGTTGATGAGGCATTAGTCTATTCCGGAGCTTGCTGTAAGTGGATTTACTTGATTATGTGCTGAATATTTAATCAAGATGCTCGGGCATGCTTAGTCAGCATCATGGACTATTTAGATTTTCTCAAAATTCAATGAAAAGGTAGTAAATGAGCTGAGAACTCCAGAATGATTCAGCAGTTATTCCTTCCTGATTTTACAGCACAACACATGTAGACTTAACATAATATGGCACTGCCATTTATAATACCTTAGTTGATGAGGCAAAACACTGTTGCATAAATGAAAGTAAAGAAAGTGCAATTAATAGGCAAAAAAAAACAACAACAACTTTCAAATAATAACCAATGTGCATGTAATCATAATCAATATATTATTAAATAAGTGTGATTTAATTAATTTTTTAAAACTATTATTGAAAGAGATGAAGTGAGAAGATATGGAGGTAAGCAGTTCCACATCTTAGGGACACAGGAGGAAAACACATAGTCACTGATGTTCATTGAATATGAAGATGGGTGTGGGCAGAAACAAGAGTATTGAAGTAAAATGATGGACAATAAGCAGGTCTGATAGGTAGTGTGGAGCTTAATTATGATTATTTTGACTTTTATGTTAAGACAGGTGATTCAAAGTGAATGTGGTCTTTTACATGAAGCCATTGCAATTTACCATTTTTGGAGTTCTTCCTATGTTAGTTTCAGGTCTAGGAAATATTCCCCCTCCCCCCACTAGGTACTACCGAGACTCCTTTCTCTAGAACAATTACCCCCTAAGACAATTACATCTAGGACAATTATAGCCACGCCAGTAACAACTAAGAAAATACCCCCTCCCCCAGACAATATCCCCTGGTACATATACCAACATTCCCCACCCCTACATAGGTTGCACACGCCTAGATAAGTGAGAAATCAAGAAATGTGCATTCGACCCAACCCAAAGAATAAGAAATGTTAATTTGAATGGGCGGCTGCCAAGAAGGGGTGGATATGATTAAGTATTGAATGATATTTCTGATAGGGGTTGAGTGGATCTTCATTGCTATTACAATGAAAGAAATTAATGGATTTATTAGGAACTGTATAACTTGCCCATGAATACGACTTTGAAATTCAAGTACACGGGCGCAAATCACCGTGAAAATGCAAGGAATTTGTTTAAGGGGAATTATTCGTTGAGAAAATGCCGGTCAACAGTACATTTCCTGAAGATTATCAATTCAGGAATAATTGTTCTATCTTAGAATGTTGGTTCCAATCATCTCTAATTCATCTCTGATTTTTAACAAATTTTCAAAGTGGATGCTTTTAACATTATTCCATATGGGGCTGGAATTAGCTGTGTGCAACCATGGTAATTTTACAAGTGGTAATTGTCCTAGGGATAAATGTCCTGGAGAGTAGTTGTCCTTGGTCTAGATGTGTTGGGGGTTATATCGTGAAGGTCTTTGTCTGGATAGAATAATGTTATTTCCTTTTTGTCACATCAGTTCCTCGGGGAGCTGGATAATTTATGTGTATCCCCATTCAATTGGATGGTGACAGTCAAAGAACTTTTAGAAATGTATCTGAGAATGTTGCAGTGCATGGTAATATGGAATGCTGAATGTTCATTAACATTTGCCAAGGATACATTAATGTGTCTCTAGTGAATAGAAGGGGAAGTGAATTGAATACAATTTCACCATTGTACAGGTGTATTTGTGTGAGATATGTCTCCAGTTATTTCAGTTGTAGTGTGTGTGTATCATTGAAAGTATACATGCTTCATGTTTCATTTTTTCAGTAGATGCAGCAATTATGGTAATACTTATCAAGGTTATAATATTCGACAACAGTTCACAATATAATGGTCCAGTAATATCCCTGATGGATTGCTATCAAATACATTTATTCCGACCTGGGAAGAAATATTCTTTGC
>JZLH01S0231977.1:0-15802 GCA_001188425.1 Eucidaris tribuloides | reverse complement strand
TTTCTCTTGAACATCCAGTGGACTCTGTTGTTTTGCCACTTCCTTCAATCCATCCTAACAAGAAGTATGGAAATACACAAATATGGGTCAGTACAATTGGAGATACTACTCTTCTCTCATTCTCCTGAAGATGGCCAGAGCATTCTGACTGGAACTTGGAGTTTTCCAATGTACATGGCTGTACCCAAAGCCTTTCATTGAATTTTCAACTTCACTATGCAAACGTCTTATATCATATCACTTTGTTGATTTAAAGAATCTGTTACTTACTTTACTTAATAGAAAATATGTGAAGCTAATAGCTTCACAGATTTTCTAATAAGTAAAGTAAGTAACAGATTCTTTTGCAACCTTTGCCATCAATGTTGAACCATGTTAAATTCTTGAAATTGGTCACCTTTACAATGTAGATATTTCATTGGAGTTCCAGCTTGGCTTTACTCTTTGTGCGCGGGACCCTGAATCCCGTGCGTGCGGAGTTAATTTCAAAGAGCGCTCAGTATCGGGAAAGGAAATACCTAACTGACTTCAACTAACAATAACTTTGCACAACAACGTTTTTAGGAAAAATGTCTAACAGCAAAGTTGAAGTACATTTTACAGACCTTCTACATGCATAAAGGGTGTTTGGAAATATACATCTGAATTTTGTAAAGTAATGGCTAATTGTAACCAACATACATGTAGTTCTAAGTTTCCTGCTTGAAAATATACAACTCCATTCAAATAATACAAGGGGGTAAACCACAAGTTATACAAAAAACCTGACTTGTTACAAGCTCATGAAAGAGATGAGTCACCAAATAAGAAGTGAATGAAGAGATTATCAGTGAATAGCGCATCCTATTGTAATTGACCGTTTAAGTACTTTTCAAAGTTAACTTGTGTCTAATCCTTTGTCCTATTGTATCACGATGCCTTGATTGCATTTATCGATTTTTCAGGTTCCTTAGGAATCTAACATAATACCCCCGTACTTGAGGAATGTAAACAATACAAAGAGATTACTGCTACATGTAGTATCGGGAAAATCAGTGTAATTCGGGTGAATACAATCGTTTCTACATTTGAGCGTGAAATGCGAATCCCGCACGCTGCAGGGAGTGCATGGATGCGAATACCGCGTGTAAAGAGTTAATAATTGTCAACCTCAGTGAACTGTGACAAGCTCCATTTGATTTCACAGTTCTTAAAGGACAGACAGCCAAAGATGCATTACTTACAATCACGACAAAATTACCATCATTGCACCTTCTAATCAATGTTTATTGGTCGTGCAGTGTAAGTCTTTCATAAAGAATATGTCTTGATCAGCACATCAAAATAAGAAGGGGCATTCTTGATGACTAGATTTAATTCTATTTATTCAATTATATGGCTGCATGGACATACATACATATGGCACTATAACCAATTTCTCCACTATGTCTTAAAGGCTACTACTAAATTCTAATTGTTTATCAATATCCACAAACAGACTTACCACTTCGGCAAGGATCGAGTTCCTCTTCTTCATCTTGGCCATCCCTTCATTAAATCTAGGTCCTCTGGGTCGACCAACTTTTCTTTTGATTCCTCTAATCCTAGCATCGGATGCCATATCAGCATGGCTGTCGGATGTACTTGCTGGTTTTTGCTGTTCAGTGATTAACAATGCAGCACTATTCTTTAAAGAGTCACTTTGAAAAGCCTCATTATCCTTCAATTGATCTTCGGCTACTTTATCTGCATGGGTGTCAAAATTTTGCCTAGTATCCACTGAAGCTTCATCCTTATCCATGTTATCTTCTTTTGAAAGTATCTTCATCATTTCATCTACAATCATTTCATTCTCCTTTGCACTGTCTTTTGATATTTTACCATCATCCATGTTGTGTTCCTGTGGATTTTCCTCCAGTATTTTATCCATAACCTCATCATTTTCTTTCCCGACCCCCCTGGACGAGGAGCTCTCCTTCTTCACCTTAGTGATCCCTCCATTTAATCTATGTCGCTTGGACTTTGGACGACCAACTTTTCTTTTGATCGGTCTCATCACTATATCATCAGATGTCATATCATCATTGCCGTGGGGGATACTTGTCTTGTTTTTTCTAGTGTCTAATAACGTTTCACCATTCTTCAAGAAATCACTTTGAACAGCCTCACTTTCCTTTGTTCTATCTTTGGCTAATACATCTTCACTTGTGTCAGACTTTTGTGCAGTATCTGCTGATTTTCCACCCTCAACCATATCATTCTCATTTGTTTTACCCTCCATTCTTTCATTCAAAACCTCTCCATTCTCCCTTGTACAATCTTTCAATATTCCGTCTTCATCCATATCAGACTTTTGTGTTGTATTCTCTGATGCTTCATCCTCAACCAAGTCACATGCTTTTGGAGTTTCTTTTACTGGTCCTTCTTCAACTATTCCCTCCTCTCTGGCACCATCTTTTGAAATGTTATCATCATCCTTGTTATTTTCTTGTACATTTTTCTCCAGCATTACATCTCTAACCGCATCAGTTCCCTTTCCATTGCATTCCAATAGTTCACCCTCACTTGAGGCAGTGGTAACATTTTCCTTTGATGTTTCATCTCCGCTGATGTCATTTTTGTTCATTGCATTTTCCGGTAAATCATCCACCATTTCTTCAGTCATTTCACAACAATCCTTAGCCACTTCATCCATTGAAGGTTCCTTCACAAGGTCATCTTTTTTGTTATCATTCCTCATGGTATGGGGCACCACTCTTTGTGATTCATCATCCCCACACTCATTTGAACACTGATGAGACTCCTTCTGCACTGCTACGATTTGTGTTTCATGATTCTCCTTGATTTCTGTTCTTTTATCCACAATTGAAGTTTCATTGTCGTCCCTCTTCTCATTCTCCTCCCCCTCATCATCATCCTCTACCACCACTACCACCATTCTGTAATCTTTTCTCAAGCACTCAGGCATCTCCTCCTGGGATTTATCATCCACACAATCTTTTGTCACTCCATGAGAATCTTCCTGTATTTCAATGACTTCTCTTTCATGATTTTCTTCCGTTTCTTGTCTTACGTCCTGTATATCTGGCATTTCTTCTATCTCCATTTCATGCTGTGGTGTTGTTTCTTGCATCAAACTCTCCCGATTCTCTGCTTTTTCACACTCAATATCCAACACAGGTATATCTCTTTCTTGTTGCTCCTTGCCTTGCCCTTCTTTTACCCCTGTTTCCTGTGTTTCAAGCACTGCTGTCACATCTACTTCACATTTCTCTGATGTTGTTTCTGGTATCTCCTCTTCAAGGTCCTCCACAAGATTATGAGTATGATGCACGTCAACATCATAGTTGCTTTCAGAAGTTTTATTCCCAAGCTGTCTCCTCCACTCCAATAACGTTTGCAGACTTCTTAGCTGCAAAAGAAAAAATCCAGAATTTGACAACATAGTTACTACAAAATTTGTCGATTTCATATTTGGTACCTAGAAAATTAAGTAGTCAAGGTCTGACTGAAAACTATCTAACCAGTGTTAATATTAAGAGAACTGGTCACACAATTTTCCAAGTAACCTGTACTGTGCAGGCACAAATTGCCCGAGTCCCCTTGGATCATTCAGTTGCTGGGTATAGATGCAGCTGACTGAAGGTGCATATAAATATGTGACTGTCACTTGTACAATATGACCAAGACAGTAGATGAATGAATATGAACTAAAAAACAAAACCTATAGAATGTGAAGACATTAGAAGGGATCTTGATGAGGACTGAAAGAGCCATAATGAGCTCATGGAAAGTTTGGGTGTGGATGAAAATGTGATGGAAGTGGTCAAGAGAAGCGGGCTGAGATGGATGGGTCATGTATTGAGAAGAAAGATGATACGCCTGTGAAAAGAGCATGGGATTTGCAAGTGGATGGCATTAGGGAAAGGGGATGAACAAGGACTATGTGGAAAGAAATGGTGAGGAGGGAAAGCAGGAGGGTTGGGCTGACAGAGGAGGATGCTCAAGACAAGGTAAAGTAGAGGGAGGGAGTGCCATCATGGTGCAAAGTCTGCAATCCATTGTTAGAGGGAATACAAAACAGCATGGCTGGATACCTTCTAGATATACACTATATTTTTGCTTGCATTCTGATACAAGTTTTGAAATGAGACAAGAGACAAACCATTCTAGAGCATTTACAGTTAAGAAAGCTGCATAATTTGAGGATTTTAAAACGCTTCACTCCTCGACTTAAACATTTTCCCTAATTCGTTGAAAGATGAACATCTGATAATGTACAAATGTAACCCACTGCAATGGTCCAAAGTTGATTGTTAAATATGAGAATTTGGAGATTTACAGCAGAAGAACTGAAAAGATAATTATACATGTAATAGGAACTGAGGTTTTACCTCTTTGATGACAGCTGTCTTTGGCCTTAACTTCTTTTTATCACTCAGCCGATCCTTTTGTTTTGCCTCTTCCTTCAACCCATCCTCCTCTGATTTCTTGTTGATGTCCACATGATCACCATCACCTTTTTTCTTCTTTGTCTTGAACTAATATTACATTCCACAGAAAAGAGAAATATGAAAATACACAACACTGATTCAATTTGCTTGAAGATGATTCCCTTGTGAAACACAAGTAGAGCCCACTGGCTTTTTCTTTGTCTTACACTGGTATTACATTCCAAAGAAAAAAAAAGTACAAAAATACACAACATTGATTCAACTGGTTAGAAGATGATTCCCTAAATTAGGAAACCACATGCAGAGCCCCCTAGACTGAAAGACATGAACCAGTAGGCAAAATTACAATTATGATTTAACACTTTGCCAACCAGAAGGAATTTCAATTAACATTCACACATCCCTGTACTGTTTATTGACTAGTGGATTTGCTGAACAGATTTTCACAAGTGTGTAGCTCAAATTACTCTTTCCTGACATCAATCTTGTATAACACTCACAATTCTGGTAATTGGTCACTTCCAAAACAATACGTCCCTGATGGAGATTGATCAAAGCTTAATGAAAAGTTACCTCAATTAACATCATTTAATTTAATCGTGGAAAGCTCCATTTTAAATTCTTGAAATTGGTCAACTCCGAAATGATGCATGAAAGTTGCACAGTTAAAATGTTTGCTTGATAGACCAATACCAGTGCAATCACTGTGACAAGCAAATTTGTTTATATGGCTCCTAATTTCCATCATACTTGTGTGTAAAAAATTAAAGGTTGGTAAGAACATGATCAGTTTTCTACTATAAACACATTTTACACACAGATCTTTCCTGACTGGTGTACATTCCAGTCACTGAAAATGTGGGTATATGTTTCAACTCATATGAATCTTGGGGCAATTTTGCATTGCTCAAAAATCTGTTCAATTTTTTTCAAGAAATATAAAAAATAACAAGACAGATCCACAAATAGACTTACCGCTTTCACGTGTGACTTCTTTTTCTTATCCTTAGTGACTCCTCCATTCAGTTTAGATTTTTTGGGTCTACCACGTTTTCTTTTAGTTTGTTTTGTCACTGTGTCAGATGTCTTATCGTTGTTGTTGAGTGTAGCACTAGCCAGATCTTGTAGTCTGGTGACTGATGATGCCATACCACTCTTCAATGTTTCATTTTGACAAGCCTCCTTTCTTTTGTCTTCATTATCTTCATCTGTGCCAGACTTTTGCGTAGTATCCGCTGAGGTTTCATCTACAAATATGCAACTTCCCCTTGAAGTTGTTTCAAATCTTCCATCCTCAGTTAATCTTGTCTCCTCGTTACTGTCTTTAGACACTTCATCATCATCCGCATGATTTTCTACTAGAATTACGTCATCGTTCAGCAGCTCAACCTCAATTGTATCGTTTGAACTATCCCTTGATCTTGTTTCATCTACGATAAAGTCATCCTCCTTCATAACATTTTCCAACAGTTCGTCCACCAATGTATCAGTCATTATAAAACAATCCCTTTCCCCTTTATCCTTTGAACTTTCTTTATCATTCTCTTTTCCCCTTCTCCTATATTTTCGGAAGTTAAAGGGCATCTTCTCTGATTCATCATCTGGATGCTCATCAGGCACAACTATTACTCCTGTTTCATGATTTTCCTTGGTTGCTTCCGGTATTTCTTCCACCTCCATGCCATGCTGCTCTGTTGTTTCTTGCAACACAGTATCTCCATTCTCTGTTGTTCCACCCTCAGTGTCCAATTTCTCTACGTCTTGTGGTCCTTTGGCATCCGCTGTCCGCTTTTCACTTATTTCTATCACATCATCGTCGGCTGGTGTTGTTTCTTTCATCTCCTCTTCACAGGGAAGTGATGAATTGCAATCCTCTACTTGATTTGTATTTGGTTGACACGCCTCTGTCTCAATGTTTTTCAAAGCAGTTTCACTCTTTTTCTTTCTCCTCGATTCCAGTAGAGTTTCCAGACTACTCAGCTGAATTGAAAAGAAAAAAACAGATTTTTTACAAATAAGTTAATATGTATTCTTTTAAATCTAAATTTTCATTGTACATTACATACAAATTTGTTATTATATAGAGACCAACTGAGCCCCCCCAAAAGACTGCTGTAGACAGGTTTTAAACATATTCTTAAATTTACCATTATAGTTTTAAATATGTCTCAGGGTGGGGGGGGGGGATCACTTTACTGGAAAGTACTGTATACACCGGCTTTTGATACAAAGGCATGTTTAACTGTATAGGCCTACATGTATGTGTACATATATACAAATGTAAATACTTTTTAAAAACATGTAGCTTTTGATGAGCATGACTATACCAATAGTACACATGTACTGTAGACAGTTTTGCATTGTCAATTATCAGTGCTACTAACATTTAGCACTTACTAACTAACTACACATTTAAAATACAACAAATACCAGGGCTTGACACTAGCAATTGCCCACATGCCTGGGGCAAGGAAAATTTCATGTTGGGCAAGTAAAAACTTTAAATGTAAAAATTTACTTGCCCAGTTGGGCAAGTAAAATTTTGATCATGAAATGAGCAAAACATGTCCAAAAATCTTTCCAAACAGAAACAAAATATGTTTAAAACTTAGTTAACTAACTCTGAATTTCTTTATTATTTTTGTTCATTGTACTTCATTTGTAACTCTTTAATTATTTAATCAAACCTTTTGCTATAAAAAGGTCTTATTGCTTAAAATTAGGGTGAATAATATCTATTTTTTATCATTATTGTGTTCGGGCAAGTAAATATCTGAAGTGATAATAACACTTGCCCTAAGGGCAAGTACATGTAGGAAAAAAAGTAAGTGCGGAGCCCTGCAATGGCTTGTAATTATCCCCAACTAAATAACCTAGGAGCATCCTCAATCAATTAATAATCTGTGCCATGATGTTACTATAAATTAATTAACCATCAAATTGTACTGTATGTAATCTTGATTTTTGTTACACAGTATGTCAACTAACTGACTAAGGATGACAACAACAATTTTTCATGAATTGATATATATTGATGGGGAGTTTGCACAAAAAGATAATTGTCATAACCACAGATACATGTTCCACTTGATAGTCTGAAGATGGTTCTAGGACATCTACCCCATGGCAAACTCCCCCAAGGACAATTACCCCAAGACAATTACCCCAGGACAATTACCCCAGGACTATTATCCCCAGTACAATTACCCCATTACAATTACCCCAGGACAATTAACCCTGGACAATTACTACCTGGACAATTACCCACAGGCAATTACCCCAGGACAATTAACCCAGGACAATTAGCACCTGGCCAATTAACCCTGGGCAATTATCACCAAGGACAATTAGCACCAGGACAATTGCCCCTGGACAATTACCCCCTGGACAATTACCCACAGGACAATTACCCACAGGACAATTACTCCCTGGATAATAACCCCCAGGACAACTACCCCAGTACAATTACCCCCAGGACAATTACCCCATACAATTACCCCAGGACAATTAGCACCTAGACAACTACCCCTGGACAATTATCGCAGAACAATTACCCAAATACAATTACCCCAGGACAATTAGCACCTGGACAACTGACCCTGGACAATTACCCTCAGGACAATTACCCCAGGACAATTACCCCCAGGTAAATTACCCCCAGGACAATTACCCCTGGACAATTAGCCCCTGGACTATTACCCCAGGAAAATTAGCACCTGGACAATTACCCTCTGAACAATTACCCCAACCCCCATGACATTTATCCAACAGGACAATTATCCTAAGAATAATTACCACTCCTCCATCCACCCTTCTCCCAGCAAGGACAATAGCCCTTTTGGTAATTGTATATTAGGGTAAGTGTCATTTTGGTAATTGTCCCAGGGGGTAATTGTCCAGGAGGTAATTGTCCAGGGGGTAATTGTCCACAAAGTTCATTATCCTGGGGAGTAATTTTCCAAGGGGATAATTGTTTGCTTTTTGTACTTCACATTTAATCGTTTTCTTTTTTTTTGTATTATTTTTTTGTTTCTTTTTTTCTTTCTTTTTTTCATTTTCTCTTTTTTTTGTTTTTTTTTTTTTCTCGTTCCTTTTTTTACATTTTTTATTTTTTTTTTCTTTTTTTTTTTCGTTTGTTTGAGGGTATGCTGTCCAGCGTTGGTATTTTGTCCTTGGGGGTTAATTGTCTATGGTATTTGCTCTGATACATGAAGATATCTTGAAATTACTGAGACAACAAAGAGGACAAGGGTCTTACCTCTCTGAGGACAACCGTCTTCAGATTCAGCAGGCCATTCATCATTGCGTGAAGCATCTCTACATCCAACTTCTCCTCCAGTTTTGCTCCTTCCTCCAATCCTGCCTCTTTTAACTTCATGTCAATCATCTCCTGACCACCTTCAGCATTCTTCACTTTCCACTTTGTCTGGAACTAATATTTTCCAAAGAAATAAAAAATTATGTTTTACAAGTCTAAGTAGTTAAATTAAAGACAAATTCACATTAAACCATCCAACTGATGGATTAAAGTAATGTGGGGTGATTGCAAATTCATTTGCACGACATGCAATATTGAGAATATTCTTCTATGAAATTCTTAAATTGCCAAATGTTTAAAATTATATTACCACAACTACTCCAACTCCATCTTCTCTTATTATTATCATTACTCCTACTACATCCACGTGATACCAAAATTCTTGATAGACACCAATTTCTCCACAATTTCCAACTTGGCCTTGTCAGCTTCATGTAGGACACAACAAGTCAACACAGATCAACAAACAGACTTACCGCTCTCATAAAGTCCGAGTTCCTCTTCTCCAACTTGGTGATCCCTCCGTTCAGTTTATGTCGTCTGGGTGTCCGGGCTCTCTTTTTAATTTGCCTCGTCACCATGTCGGAGGTCATATCCACCTTGCTGTGTAAAGTACTTGCTAGTTCCTGCTGCCTGGCGATCAAGGACGCTATACTGCTCTCTAGGATCTCACTATGACAACCCTCACTGTCCTCAATCTTAATTTTCACCAGGCCCACGGGTTTTACATCCTCAACCATTTCAGAATCTTTGTCATTTTCCTCTATTCTGCCACCTACACCCACTCCATTCTCCTCTGTATGATCTCTTGCAATTTCATCTGTATTGGACTTTTCTGTTGTATCCTCTGGTACTTTATCCATCACTCTGTCATTTTGTTTTGTAGTTGACCCATCTCTTCCATTTGCCACTGACCCACTCCCCTGTACATTGTCTGTTGGCATTTCATCCCCATCATCCATGTTATTTTCTTGTGCATCTCTACTCGCATCACCAGTGTTATCCCTTGATGTATCCTCTCTAATAAAGTCATCCTCGTTTATGACATTTTCCACTAGTTCATTCACCAAGTTAGTCATTATGAGATTATCTCTTGCTGCCTTATCCACTTCATGTCCATTCTCCTCCTCCTCCTCCTGCCCCACCTTCTTTCTCTTATCCTTCCTCAAGTTATACGGCATCTTCTGTGACTCCTCATCCACACAAGAATCCTGCATGGCCATTTCTGCAGTCTCTTGAGGTCCCATGGCTTGCCCTTCTTCTGCCTCTTTTCTCTGGCTTTGAAGTTCTACCACCATATTATCTTGCCCTAATGTCATGCCTTGCATCTCCTCTTCACAGTTCAGTGATGTATTGTGATCCTGATTATAACTCGCAGAGGTTTCACCTTCTATGTCTCTCCTTAATTCCAATAATGCTTCCAGATTTCTCAACTGAAAGAAAATGCAGAATTTTGCCAAAGAGATCATGATGACTAATTGCAAAAACTTTATAATAGTAAAATAAAATAAATAATAATAATAATAACAATAATAGTAATAGTAATAATAACCCAATGGCATTCAGCTCCGTAAACTGATATGCATGTTGATATGCGACCACAACACCAGGTTTTCACCCTTCTCTTTTCGATGAAGTGCATGGGTTCTTTTACGTGCTGAGGTGTTTTTGCCTCAACACGGGACCTCCAGCTTTACGTTCTATCTGCAGGATAGGGTAATGAGGATAAAGTGCCTTACCCAAGGATAAAACTGCCACAGTGTGGACTCGAACCACGAACCTCTAGGTCAGGAAGCCAAAGTCTTACCCAAAGCCATCACGCCTCCCCTTAAGGGTTATATTAAATAGCTAGGCTAATTTTGCAGATGGATTCTTATAATGTTTTTCATGGGTCACATTAAAAATTGTCACTTAACATAAATTAACTAATATATAAACCACTGGTGGTCAAGTCTTCGTGTAAATGCAGTAAGAAGACGAGTTGGATTGCAAAAGTTGATTATGGGATTCTGATATTTTCTAAAGGTACACACAATAATCTTTCATCCGTCCAAATTTGAGGACCTGAAGTGATTCAGAAGTATGATTTTTCTTGGATAGAACTTCAACCATGATTTAGCAGAGCTTGAAAATTTGGCCGAATTTGATCTTGACATCACGAGAGTAACCATAATGTAAATCTGAATGAAATTGCTCGTTATCCAACATCGTCAAGTCCCCCGGTAATAATTTTGGTATCACCACAAAGCTGCTTTCATGAACTATTCACTGATGATACTTGTAAGAGCTAAATAGGATTGTCCAATCCACAATTCTCATTTTGAAAGTGACTAGTTTTACCATGCTTTCTATGGAATAGTTGTCAAAGGCCTTCCCTTTCGTATGAATGAGCACTATCTTTGCAGCCGTTTTTCTCCGCTTTCCTGATAATGGCTTACGTGATAGTCCAAACTTGTGAACAGGGTTTTAAATTGATTTGCTTCGTCCATCGTAGACAAATTATACATCATTTGAAAACTTTGAGTCTCTTCTTTAAGACAGTATGAAAAACGCAATTTCTTATTTTTCTGACTTATGGTGCGTTTTGTGGTGACAGATCGCATATTATCTCTCTTATTATCTGGCCATATCACCAGATTGCTGCTGGTCCCAAGGTGGCCAGATAACTGAGATTGGACTGTAGTTTACTATACACACGTATGTTGAAGTCACTATAATAGAAACAGGAAGATGAATCTTACTTCTTTGATGACTACTGACTTCAACTTGAGCTGAGCAGTCATCCTGGATTGTAGCATCTCCTCAGTATCCTCCGGTTCTTCTTCTTCTTTCGATCCACCCTCATCTGATTTCTTGGTTCTCTCAATCTTCTGACGATTTCCACGCTTCTTCTCTTTCAACTTTGACATGAACTATATTATTAGATTGCAAAGAATAATAACATTCAGGGATGTAGATGAGGCCGGCCTCGAGACTGGATTTTGCCGGCCTTGGCCTCGGACCGAGTCACGTGTACAAAGTCTATGGGAACAATATTTTTCCAGCGGCCTCGTGACTCAGAACAGTCGGCCTTGACTACATCCCTGATAACATGCATATTATGTATTATTCATATAAATGTACTATAACGTATAAAAACACTGTGATTTTCAGGGCAACATATCAAATTAGGAAAACTGTCACAGCACACTGTGGGATTGTTTGGCAAAGAATAGCGCATGACAGGATGAACTGAAGAATTGGCGTAGAAGCCTCCTCCTGCAGGGAAGGTAATAGGTTTTATAATTCTGCAAGAAAGAGTCATATCGTCGCTGGGGTGACAAGACCCTGTATCTCAGTTTTTGGTGAAAATGAGTTTCTTCCATAATCTGATAGCTAAAAACATTTAAAATGGATTTTCAAACCCTCATATGCCCAACTGCAAAGACGAGGCCAATACTGACAGACGAAAGTTGACTGCCTCCATTGGCTGTAATGGTAAGGCAGCCATGTTTTTGGCTCTCCTGAACATTCAACATTTTTGAGATACAAGGTCTTGTCAATGCAGCGACAATATGTGCTTAAAGGGACATTATTTTTTTCTCTGTCAGTTACACAAAATTAGAGAAAATTAAATTTTAAAATAAAACAGAAAACTTGACAAAATCAAGCGTATTATTTTTCATTCTGCATATCAATACCCCCCCCCCCACGCCTGACCACTTTTCACCTTTTCATTTTTGATCTAACAAAGTTTTAACAGTATGAAATTTACTATTCTATCACATATTTGTTATGAAGAAATCAATTATTCTTCTACAAAAAAGCCTATTTGTTTTGACACAAAACACATAATCAATATTAGTTATTGGGTTAGGGTTGAGTGCTTTAAAACAGAAATATGGAATAAGTTTGTTTTTTTTATTTAGAGGAAATTTACTGCTAATGCCCTTTTGCTTTGAGCATTTGCTAACGACTTTCTGCCAGGCGCACAACGAAATAGACTTACTGCTCTGTTAACATTTGAGTTCTTCTTTTGCACTTTAGTGATCCCTCCATGGTGTTTAGGTCGTCTGGGTTGACCTGCTCTTCTTTTGACTTGTTTTGTGGCCATGTTAGATGTTGTATCTTCATTTCTGGGTGAAGGACTTGGCAGTTCCTGCTGTTTGGTTAGTGATGATGCCTGATCCATCTGTTCCTGATACAGTAAAAAAAATTGAGGGCATATAGCTTGAATATATAAGATATACTTCTATTTTTATTGAATTTACGGACTGCCTGTTTTTGCTGTTAGCTACTCCTTGCAATGCAGGACATCTTTATGGTGGACAAATTTAAATCTTTGCTTGAAATGTTTAACAATTGGAACCAGAGTTGTGACGCTATTCACATATCTTCATATGATCAAATTTATTTACAAAGATGAAACGCACCAAAAATCATGCTAACTGATCTAAATAGTGAATCCTATCATAGACTTACAAGCTGTAAATGCCCAAATATCTCCACTATTTCCTAATTATTAGCAATATGTTCTATATTTAATATCCTTATACCAATGTATAGAAACTTGGACTATAGCTACGAGTCTGGAAATTAAGACAAGCTAAACACTCTGCTTATTGGTTAGAGTTAATCCAATAATCCTGTTAGAATCACTTGTACGAGCTTTCACACCAACTTGTTCACCATTTCCTAAAATCAGTTTCTACCCCAAGTCTAAAAGACAATGTGTAACATTAGCTTGTGGAAACCCTATTAAAAAAAGATTGTAAACTGGAATGGTCGCTCATTATATTTTATCTTTTAAAAGCACTAAATGATCATTTTGAAAAGTAAATTTTTTTTCAGGACTTCATTACTTGACCTCATCAGAGACACTATAGCATGGAGGATCATGTACGGTAGCTCAGATAACATTTTTATTAAAAGATGGCTTTAACATGAGGTCAGTCCAGATTCACGGACAGACTTACTGGTCTGGTACCACCGGAGTTCCTTTTCTCCACTTCAGTGATGTCTCCTTTTAATCTCTGTCCGCTGGGTTGATCAACTCTTCTTCGTTTAACTTGCCTCGTCATCAAGCTGGACGTCATATCATCATTGCTGGGTGAAGTACTTGCCAGTTCTTCATGTCTGTTATCTCGTAATGCCTGCCGCACCTCTTCCTGGGATGGTAAAATAAAAAGAGATCAAGTGGTGTAAACAGGGCGACCAGATTTCAGAAAATGAAATATGGTACAATTAAGCGCGATGGAAGGGGGCTGATCAACGAAAAAACCGCTTGACAGAGTGCACACACGATCTTTGTTGATGCGAACAGTGACTGCGTTTACAGTACACACACCTATACATGCGTAGCTTGTTACAATGAAACATAAAAATGTACAGTATATACATCTAATATGAAACTACCTGCATAAGTACATTAGGTGTTAATATTCATTTGCATTCGGTAGCAAGAAAATTACCGCAGACGTTTAATTGATCTTATTTTTGTCTCTACTTTCTTTTGTTTTCTTTTGGTTATTTGATGAAAATTCTTCACATTTTTATGTATTTTGTCCAATATTCTGAAATACGGGACAAACAGGCATCTCAGGAAGGGTTGGTCAGGATGCCGGGACAAAGGAGCAAAATATGGGACGATCCCGGGAAATAAGGGACATCTGATCAATTGTGGGTGTAAATCTGTTTCAGGGATTGTGTGTGTGCACTTCTATTGAAACGCAATGTATTATTATTTCGCCACATAACGGGAGACACACAGAACCACGGAGCTCCTCATTTTCCAATACATGTACATGTACCTAGCTAGAATGAAGCAAATACCGTTAATACGCCCTCTACAGCCTGTACATTGTAAGAGTAAGGGTAGTCTGGTTTATCCACATTTTCATATTTGGGGATGCGAGAATCAAAACCTCTCCAATTACAACCAGGTGTCAGGACATGAATACACAAGAGAACAATCTGGTAAACTATAGATAAAAGGCAAAATTGAAATGAATTATTTGAATAATATTTGTGCACTCTCTGAATATTTCAGACATATTTATATAATGTAACATGTGTTCACTGTAACAAAATATCTTCACAGTATTAAGTTCCAGTAAAAACAGCATAAAATAGGTTGGAGTGTATAAATGTACATACATGTAATATCCTTGGTAAATTGTATCTTACCTCTTCACACCACCATTTTAACTTTGATCTAGAGGTGCCAAGTGATTATGTGATCAAAATCTAACTTTAAATTCTGGATTACAGGAATGCCTAACTACTGGTAATTACCATGTATAGGAATAGAACCATTTTTTTTCCACGAAGTGAAAACATTACAGGGTAACCTCTCAAAAAATGGTACAATCAAAACTCAGTAACAGTTTCCTTACAAAATATATGTCTTTTTGTATAATTCATGGGCACATTTGTGATAAACATTTAAACAGTAACATAGTTAATTAATTATTGGAACACATCAAACAACAGCACCTGACATGGGAGTGATAAGTTGAAGCATACATGAGTGTAAAGTATTTCCAGGCCAGAAGGTTTTGAATTTGCTTACTTTCAAGAAGAAAAACATGCATTATAGCCCACTACTGAACTGAAATATGACCCTGATAACAGGGAAACCATATAAAGCAACACAAAAATATTCCTGTGACATTATTTTTGTATTAGTGATTGTTATTGTTGAAATTTTCACAACAGAAGCCTTGAACACTAATTGAATCTAGCATAGTTTTATCCTGAAGGACTTCTTCAGCTCTTCTAATCCTGACAATTCTCTTTAAAAAAAACAATTTAATATTAATGAAATGACTCACAAAAAATAGCTGCAGCAGATGTTCTAATCAATAAATATTAGTAATCAACAACTGTACAGAAAATGTACAAGTTTTCTAACTTTTCTTCCTCTTTTTTTTTTACAAAAATGATGTGACAAAGTGTCAAATTTGTTAGAAGAAATCCAAGACAAACTCAACCATTTTATGAGTAATTGCTACATGTATTTCTCTACTAGCTGTCATAATCTCCTTCCAACACAATTTACTGTTTTGTGCCA
>JZLH01S0231971.1:0-12205 GCA_001188425.1 Eucidaris tribuloides | reverse complement strand
GCGAGTTTTATTTAACCTAGGTGTACACACAGTAAGTCTATGGCATGAGGAAATGGCAAGCTGAATTCTGGTCACTACGTTCAAACTTACCGATTTTTCACTTTTTGAAAGCACTAAGATAATCAATTTCTGACAATACACGATTTTTTCATGGTTCATTTTTGACCTCATCAAGCACTCTGGTAGCCGGTTGGGGAATCATGAGGCCTCAGATTTTTTTAACTGTGGTGAATGAATGTAAGCCAATACCTTCAAGTGCTTTAAAAAAGTGAAAATCATTGAGAGACCATTCCAACTTTTCCCCATAAACTGTTATGTTGCAGAATTTCCTATCGGTTGAGAATAATTGATGTGCCAATTTGTATCTGCACATATTTTACTAGTGACAGCATAACTTTCCAAACTTTTGTCTTCTACATGTAGGGTGTTTATTTGTCCATTCAAACGCTGTCAGATATGTCAGACAGCAAAGTTTGACAATATTTTAAACGGGTCTTCCACAGTGTTATATAGCGTCTTTAAGGTGGTCATGGTGGTGGGTAACAGCAGTATAATCGTATTATCAGTAGCCGCATTGTTATGAGAATTATACATTTAGATATGCCTAATTTTTCTGGTGGATTTAAAGTGCTTAATTTGTATTTTGTGAATTTCACTGTGTATTCACGGAATGCGGGTTTAAATTCTTGAGTTTTCATCCATGCTAGGGCGAGCTTTGAAATCTTTCTTGTACATTTGTTGGCTCTGAAAAGAGCCGTTTGGGTTTTTTGGCTCTGAAAAGAGCCGTTGTCTTCACATGGGACAAATGTCGTCGGCGATTTGATGCCAGAAGTTGAAGAACGCAGATCAACCACCGAATCGCTGCAGCCACATGAATTCTGCCAGGTAATCCTCGATCAAGTCCGGGTTCGTTGGTCCCTGCGATGCTCGGAATTTGGCCTTCGCCCTAGACCACATGGCTTCAACGCGATTGGTGCACACGCCGGTGTTCGGTTCGACGAAATGCAGGCTATGATTGATGGTGTCGTGAACAGACCCGGCGTTCGCCAACCCATTGTAGGCCCTCCACTGGTCTGTCCAGATAATGCTACCTGGGGCAACCCACTGCCAGATGATGGGCATCAGCATTGCTGCATTCCTTCTTGGTACTCTGACAAGGAAACCTATTTGTCGCTCTTGCTCATACCCGCCGAGCACCCACGTCTCCTCCCGGACCCGCCCGACGTTGTTCTTCCTCCGAGAGAAGAGGCTTTCGTCGATTTTGACGCGGACGCCGGGGCCGCCGATCTGCTCCGGGTGGTTAGCGAAGTATGCTACGGCGACGTCGCAGCAGAACTGTTTCCAGTTCACCACGGTGTGCTGCGATACACGCAGCGTGTGCGTGATGTTTTCTTGTGACAACCCTCGAGCTCTGCCGGCGCTCTCTGCCCAGATGTAGGAGAGGCCAATTACCTGCCACAACTCCAGGCGGGAAGTCTCAAAAAAACTGCCCTTCCAGATGTTGACAATTTTGCGGCAGGTGTTGTCGGTGCAACGCCACGCTACCTTATTGACACAGCTGTACCGTACACCCTCACGACACGGAGAACCACATCCAGGGCAAAACATTTCTGCAACTAAAAGACCATATTGCCGACACCATGCGATGGTCGCTGGGTGGTCATCAACGAAACGATGACCAATTTGTAACACAGAGATGGTATTAAACTCATCGGCATTCGGACGACGTGGAGGAGGTTGTGCAGCTGCCATGATCACACGACAGAATGTGAGACCACGATGATACTGACAGAATTTAAATACCCGATGGATGTGAAGAAACGCCCCCCCCCCCAAACACACACACACCCACCCTTGTCCGTGGTAAGACGGCCGTGTGCAGAGATCTTGACCAATGGGAGAAGCCCAGATTGGTAGTCATGGTAACGTAGATAGATAACACAACCCACAAACTTTGGTATCATTACGTAATAGAGGTACACCGTGGAGAGTGTACTGGCACTGAGTCCGTGTGCATACCAAGGAGAGACCAAATCATCGTACATCCCATACAGGATATTATAAGAACAGTATGTCTTTTTTACATGTATGTCCCCAAAGGAGATTGCCCTGGTATTGCCCTAATTTGTATGCCACAACACAGCCCCCCCCCTTCCCGTTCTGCTAGATTTACCCTTTCACTAATAAAGTACGACTTTAAATCAATGTTCAGATTATGTAGGCTGTTCGGCAGTGTACCAATAAGTCTTCTGAATTCACTATACATGTATACGAAAAGATAGCGTGCAGAATTTCCTATCGGCTGATAATTTATTAATATGTGCCATTTGTATCTGCACATATTGTACTAGTGACAGCATAACTGTCCAAACTTATATGTTCTATGGTGTTTACTTGTCCATTCAAACACTGTCAGATATGTCAGATAGCAAAGTTCGACAATTTTTTTAAACGCGGGTCTTCCACAGTGTTATACAGCGTCTTTAATACCCGCTCCATCACAGCCCTGACTTATGGCCATAATATGGTATTCCTGTATCAAAGGATCATAGATTATAGATTCAAATCAAGAAGGGAATGGGGAATTCCTCAAACCCCTCTTTGGGATACGGCATAGAGGTGATCCGACATTTGCTCTGGTGACGGTCTGCTCTGGTGACAATATCTCAGAAGACAAAGAGTTAGGGGTAGGTTGTCAATTGTGTTTCCAGTTCAGAATAGGGTTAGGGTTAGGGTTAGGGTTGAGGTCCGGGTGA
The DNA here is from genome assembly GCA_001188425.1 of Eucidaris tribuloides. Taxonomy (NCBI): domain Eukaryota; kingdom Metazoa; phylum Echinodermata; class Echinoidea; order Cidaroida; family Cidaridae; genus Eucidaris; species Eucidaris tribuloides. The sequence continues at coordinate 9,449 of JZLH01S0231971.1, read as the reverse complement.
GCGCAAGAAATAATCGTGGGATCAATTACTGCTGGAGAAAATGTCGGACATTTGGCAAGTAGGCCACCATCATGTAACAGGCGCAGCTCATCTGCAGCGACAGGAGGGAGTACCGGTACTCTCCCTTGGGCAGTATCTCCACCGAGATGTTGGGCTTGAGGAGACCGCTGTTGCCAGTGACTTCCTGTGTTGCACAGAAGGGAGATGGAAGGTGGGGGAACCTGGGGGAGGGGGGAACACTTTGTTTTTAGAATAAACTAGTACAAACACTGTACAAATCTGTCCTTTGTTTGCCATGACAACATTCAACAAGGAAATTCCCACCGACTTTCCTCCAAGACGTTGTCCATAAGTTGGATCCTCCACCTAGTGCACTTGTCTCTCCAGACGGCTCCTTTGCCTCAAAGTAATCATTCTGTATCCAACATCCTTCTGGCAATGTTTTCATGACATCCACCTTATCCCTGGCTTTGGGGGGGGGGGGGAGGGGGCTATGGGGATGCTGACACTTATCCAAGGTGTCATCCTACGACTACAGAAGGGAGGGGAAATGTCTACAACCCCCTCTTTGGGCTATGGGTCATGCAGCGAACTGTCCTGTTACAATACTACATAACACATAACCTAGGAAACATCTCTCAAGGAGAGATACCTCCATATCAGTGATGATGAGTAATCAACTTCTTGGGGTCACAGTTTCTGCGACATTGATTTCATTCACATGGTGGCTAAAAATCACTTAATAATCATTTTGAAGGGCATTTTTTCAGGGCTACATTTTCAGACCTTTTCAGAGACTCTAATAATATGGACGATTATGTACACGTAGCTCAGATTTTTTTAAACTAGAAGCACAAAAAGGTATCAAGAACGGGACAGGATTAAAATATATCCATGTACAAACATATGAGTTTAGATGAATGTTCAATATCAGATGTATTTGAATGAACAACCAAATGAAAAGCTCATTGCAATTAAGCTGGTCTTGAATTTCTTGCTTCACACCGTCAGAAAGATATTCCAAAGTTCTGCTTCTGCAAGCGCAAAACAAACAGACTCCATAAAAAATTGGAGAATACGAAGGGATGTGCTATGAGAGAGTTTGAATTTGAGAGATTTCTGGTAGGCAAATATCAAGTTTGGATGATACATGTATGTAGGGCCTAAACCATGCACATATAAGAATGTTGATAAAGATGTGGTAATGAATAGCACTTAACAAGAAGTCAATGTAATTTGCATAAGACAGGTCCAATGTGATTACATTTTTATTTTGTGTGTTCAGTCTATATGTAGATATCAGGTTTTGGGTCCTCTGTAGCTCATATGTTTGAATGTCAAAAGGTCTATACAATACAAAACTGAAGAATTAAGTTAAAGCCACACGCTAACAATGACCACGGTTTAAAAAATGTGAGCAATAAAATCCTCCATGTTCCAAGTGTCTTTGGTCTAAAAATGAAGTCCTGAAAAAATTGTATTTCAAAATGATTATTTAAAGCTTAAAAAAAAGTAAAAATCGTAAGTTGACCAGATTCATCTGCCCATTTCCTCCCATAGACTTACTATGTGGAGATCTAGGCTATTTTGTACTCGGTCCAAGTACTAATTGTTTATTCATTCATTTCTTGCCAGTGGCAGCATAAATTTCCAAACTTTTGTCTTCTAGTGTGTTTATTTGACCATTCAAACACTACTATGTAGCTCAGATAGCAAAGTTTGACATTTTTTTTTTAATTTGAAGCTCCACAATGTTAGCCTGTGTCTTTAATGCAGAATTCTCATTCGAAACTTAGACAAGTTCCTCAGTTGCTGTCTTGGTCAAGAAGGGCCATAGTCCATTGTGTAGATGAAAACAGCTTAAAAATATAATTTATGGTGCAGAAACAAAAAGAAAAAAACTGGCCTCATCAATAAAAGGATTTTATTGCCATCATTAATCAACAACAGGTTAAATAACACTGACAGGTTTATAAGTGAGACTGCACTTGAAATTTATTTGAGCATTTATCACGTGGGTTCGGTGAAAGAATTTCTTTCACTGAACCCACATGATAAATGCTGTCCAAATTGTGCATGATTTCAACTTCAGCTAGCATCATGCTTATTAACTCTTTGCATGCTGAATTAATTCTGAGGGGATAATAATGACGATTGTTATTTTGATATTTTCTTTAAATCTTTGTTTCCTTGATGCACCATTGATACTGATAATTATTCTAAAGATGTTGCTTAAGCATTATGGCCATTTGTTATCTTTTCCAGTACACAAGTATAGTAGAAAACTAATTATTACGATTGTTGAATCTACATGGTATGAATGTGCAAAATTGCAACATTTGCATATGCAAAGGGTTAATGGGTGACCCGACATTTGCTCCAGTGACAGTTGCTCTGGTGATACATTGTAGAAGACAGAGTTGGGATTAGGGTTACCATTTTGTTTTGAGTTCAGAATAGTAGTAGAGTTAATGTAGGTTTAAGGTTAGAGTTAGAATTATGAAATAGTCGTTGGAGCAATTGTCGCGGGAGTAAATGCTATAAACCTTTCAATTAAGGTATGGATGAAACACAGGATTCTCTCAACAATATAATTTATTTTTGTGTTTTTCACACACAATGTAGTTTTCTTTTCTTTTGGGGGCAAGGGGGTAGGGGTGGTTATTGGTCTCGTAACATTTTCAAACCATGTTTTAATGCAAAACTTTCAGTGAGCAATGTTAATCGGTATGAACAGTTCAGACAAATAGGCATGTACATGGTTGTATGATGAACAGCAACATTATTATGCTTATTATGCTTCCACAGTTGGCAGTAGAGTGTCACCCACAAACGTCCTCATTTGCATGCCTGTGGACAATTAAAAATTATGTCCCCGATTGACAGTGAAAACATGCATAGATGGAGATGTGTGTGTGTGTGTGTGTGTGTGTGTGTGTGTGTGTGCGTGTGTATGTGTGTGTGTGCATGTGTTTGTGTATTGTGTTTTCATACTCTATGTCACAAACAAACAAAGAAGTGAGTGGATGTTTTGAAATATTTCACCATGTGACAAAGCTTACATGACACAGACTTGTCACTTAGCCAATAGTGCATTGGCCTTGGCATACGCTTCCAATGGCTGACAATCACAATTAATAGTACTATGAATGAAGTATTGTTGTGCTAGGAACATGGTGGGAGGGGGGATATGATTCTATGATTTGACAATTATTGAGTTGTTATGACAAAACTTTGCAAGAAGAATGAACAATCATAGCAAACTAGTATGACTATATCGCATTTATTGTTCCACTATACAAAAACAATTTGTTACAGGAATAGCTTGTAATCATTGTTCAGATATTTACAAACCCTCTTTCACCTACATGTACGTATCGTTAGGTTAGAGCAATTTTTCTAACACGAAAATATTCATAAAATTTTTGTTGTGTGTGTGTGTTTGTGTATGTGTGTGCGTGTGCGTGTGTGTGTGTGTGTATGTGTGCATGTGTTTGTGTTTTGATTCCCAATTGATACCTAGAAATTATTGATGTGTTCTTATTGATAAGTTCACACTTGCTCTGATGTACATGTAGTGATTTTTTTCTTTTTTGTCAATCACATTTCAACAGTCCTTTCTTCACTTTCATCATTTACACTATTGTGGAAAATAAATATTTATCAAACAATTCAATAATATCACAAATCAGACTTTATAATTTAAATCAAATTTCCACTTTTATGGGGGGGGGGCAGAAGAAATAATCAATCCAAAAATTGCTTCTGTAAGCAGGAAAGTGGGTTGGTGTGATGGAATTTTAATCAATTTATTATCACTTTAAAACACACATACTTCACCCCAGATGATTTTCAATTAAAACAAAATATTAAAAAATAAATAATTTAGATTTTTCTATAAATTTTTTTCACCACTTGTGTCACAGGACCAAATTCTCATACATTTTCTTTTTCTTCAAATTCAAATATTTGACTTAACCCATTGGAGACTAAGAATGAAGTATCTCTGGCTGGGGTCTACAGAGAATGTGTGTGATATTGAAATCAAATCGTCTCCAACGGATAAATTACTTGATTTCAATCCATCTATCCTGTCCATTAGTGTATTTGGTTTGACAGTTAAACAACTGGAATTGTGCCCTTCCACCGCACAGAAAAATAAACTTACCAACCCCCCACCCCAACCCCACAAAAATATTAATAATACCTACAGGTATATGCTTGGTTTGAGGGGGAAGCAATTAATTTTACAGCCTTTCAACCTGTTTCCTGCTATTGGAGCAATTGTCACTATTTATTAGCTTTTGCAGGAGGTGTCAACTACATGTCTATATTGCTTATTATATACCACATTCATATATTCTTGTTCATTGATTGGTTAAAAGTATGTCACGTGATTAAAAATAAACACACTATTCTGTCAGTCTAGGAGCGGAGAGTACATAGTAAAGTACTATCGGACTCTCATGACTCGTATCGAGTCCCATAGTACATTATCGAGTCCGATAGTACGTTAAATCTGACAACGATGAGGGCGCTATACTATTGCCCCACCCGCGACCGACCCAGCTGCTCCGAGCCTCGCGGAGGCGATTTGACCTTATTGCGTGCGTGCATTCATGCAGCGTTTTGCTGTGCTAGCGAATTATTATATTGATATTCTTTTATTAATAATTTATGTGTTATCATGTAGATCTAATCATACTTTTAACCAATCAATAACAAAAAATATATGTAATGCAGTATATAAACAAATATATTCTGCATAGAGGGTCTGGTTTTTAAAACTATGGTTCTCGTGACTCGCAATAGTACGTATTTGCTTGCGGGGCCTGCGCCCTAGCAAAATAGTAAGCTCTTGCAGTCACTCGGGGCCATAGTTTTTAACGGCAGACCCCCCGCCTCTAATGGCAAGTATATATTTGTATATCAACCAACGTGAATGGGGATAGGGATTTGAACTCCCAGTCCTTCCTCTAGAACTGCCTGTGCTAAGCCTCTTGTAGACTGGATCAGAAAAACATACCGATGGTAATACATGCAAAAGACACATGTCCTGCCCCATCACATTAACCTTTGACCTCATTTGACCTTTGATCTTTTTATGTGGCCTTTGCACAAAATTTTATATTGAGGTCTCCATAGGGCATCTAACATCCAAGTTTGGTTACATATGGGCTACTGGTTGCAGAGTTACCAAGGTTTCCCAGTAGAAACTTGCAGGTAAATTTTAACATTTTACCTCATTTAACCTAATATACATGTTTATATGACATTTGACCACCAAATAACATTAAGGTCCCTGTAAGGCATCTACCATCTAAGTTTGGTTACAAATGGGCAAATACTATCATGTAAATATTATATTATATCATATTATATCATATTATATCATATCATATTATATCACATCACATCACATCACATCACATCACATCACATCACATCACATCACAGCACATCACATCATATTATATTACATTACATTATATTATATCAATATTACTCATCACAAATATTTGGTGCTTACTATACATGTACCTTTACTATGTTATGTTCCAGTAGTGCTTGAATTACAGAAAACCCAGAATACAGGTACTGAGTAATTGGACATCTAGCATAGGGAATTCCATAGGCTGGTTGTGCATTGTAGCAAGAATCTATTAAAAAGTACAAGACAAGCAAAGAATGAGAAAAAACACATTTCATTTCACAAATAAGAATTAAGTTCGCCGCGAGATTTAAACAATTTGGAGGTTTTTGGGGTAGAGCGAGTTATTGTGCTAGATTATGGTAACTCTACTACAGGCCCATCAAGAAAAGAATTGAATTCCTCACTGAGACGAATTGGTCATCTGCAACTCTTGATAGGCTTTTAGAATTATTCTAGAGAGTTACGAGTGGTATGCACAGTTTACATTATGCACGCATATATGCATGTTTACACATCATTTGGGCGCATAACCTTTATTTTAGATTGAGTGGAACTGGAATAATGTTTCAACTGATGGGCAATTTAATTTCATGAGTGCCAAAATCTGATATGTGCATACATGTAAGATCAGAATTACCGGTATACAATGGAAGTAATACATGACATGTTTCTGTTTCAGAAGGAAAAATGTCTGCCTTATGTTTATACTGATACAAAAACCAAGGCTCCACACTTTTTGGGGGCTGGTTGCCTGATAGGGCAAGCATAGTTTTGATTTTCATTCATTCAGCTGCCCAACAAAATGTTTACTTGCCCAAGTGAACAAACAGCTACACAGCTTGTTAATTCCTTGATGTTTTACAGTTTCTGATTAATTGGAATTTACACCAAATAGAAAATGAATTAAAAAATATAAGTCTTTAATATACACTTGACTTGAAAGTTGAAAATTTTTACTTGCCCATTTCAGTAAGTAAACTGAATTTCCATAAATTTCTACTTGCCCAGAAGCAAAATTTACTTGCCCCGGGCAAGTGGGCAAGTGCTAGCATGTCGAGCATTGTAGTAACTACCGTCCATAATTCTCACTTACCATCACTAGTGAATAATCCATTACTCAGCGGTACACTTCCATACGGCATTCGTATCTTGTATGTCAGGTTTGACGGGAAGTCATCACTGAAGATCACTGCAGCAGTGAAATTGGCCGTTTCATTGACGACCTGTTCCAGTATCATTTCTTCAGAAGAGAAACCTATGACTTGAGGTGAGGCTGTGATGTTCAGGTCCAACGCTAATGCCTGCATGACATTCTGGGTGTCGGCAGTGTCAGGTGCATAGGCTAAGGACCTGTTGGTCACAGTTAGGGGTAGAAAACTAGTAGGGGTCGACGTCGCAAAGAGGTCCCATGACTGAAGCTGGGATGATGTGATGGGTGGTTTGGGATCTACTTGTTGGGTGTAACGAAAGGTCACCAAGTTGATGACAAAGACAAAAGGAATGAAAATTTCCTGTGGAATATAAGAAAACAAGATGAAAATGAAATCATTAGATCATGGGGGGGGGGGGGGCTGGTGCCCTCCCCCCTAGATTTCCCATAGGTAACGTTCATACCGCTAGATGCTCTCCTTTAATAACATCGCAATTTCTCACTATAAACAATTTTCAGTGGATTTGATGTTATTTTCTGATGTCTGGGGTGACAATAGAATACTTTGTGAAAGATGACAAAAATTTTGTATGACATCGCCCAAAACTATACTTGGGCTTTGAAGTGTAATCAGAGGCAATTTCAAACTTGATTGTATTAAAGCAGCCAATGCAAGGTACAGAAGATGAAAATAGCAATAATTTGCATAAGAGAGCTTTTTACTATTCAAGCAGCTGCCAGCTCATTTTCTTTAAAGCCGAAGTTTAGTTTTGGGATTTTTTTTGTTATTTGAAAGCTTTATGCCCCTAAGTCATAACCCTGCAATAATAGATTCTGAATGTCTTTAGTTTTTTTAAATTAGTTAATGAAAAATCTCGGGGGGATGACGCCGAAGATTTTGCGGACTATACTTATTTATATTATAGGGGCATCCAAAGGTTAGAAAAGGCTTTAAGGTTACATGTGTCTATACCTCATCTGAAGAGGAGACTCCTGCTCTTTCAGAGTGAGGCTATAACTCATATACCTCTTTTTAACCCTTTGGATGCTATAATGTAAAATAAGCCATATTAATTAAAAAAATTAAAGACCTGAAAAAGAGGCTACATGAGGTATAAACACCATGCAACCTTAAAGGCCTTTTGAATCCTTTGGCATGTTATATGGGTAACTAATATAGTCGAAAATTCTGCGAGGGTCCCCTCGAGATTTTTCAGTAACTAATAAAAAAAACTAAAGACATTCAGAATCTATTTATTGCAGGTTTATGACTTTGGGGCATAAAGCTTTCAAATAACAAAAAATCCCCAAAACTAAACTTGGGCTTTAAACACACTTTAAGAAATAATTTAAAAAAATATGATCTCAATATTTCACAACTGCTTTTGCTGAAGTTTATCTTATGACCTTCACCTTAAAATTATTGAATTCCACAACAATGATATCGTATATAAGATTGACATCATAAGATTTAAATATAACTAAATTGATGTCAGAATGTCAAACTGCTAACTCTGTACATAATTATACATATTTGCTGTGTCATAAAAGTAACTCTGTACTTTGAACATTGATTCACATCTTCAACATTTTGACTAGTCAGGATGCCATGAACACATTTGCTATTTTAAGACAACTTAATTTCAAGGGTGGAAAGTTCCATTCTAAACAGGCATAAACTAGTTTATGACTGGATAAGATTAGGCTATTTTAATTGTCAAATTTCGAATGAAGTCATGTACACCAACAGTGTCTCAGGCAAAAAAAGAGGTTCAATTCTGAATCATGGTACCATTACCTTACAAAATCCTTGAAATATGAAAAAAAAAATTCTCCTAGCAAACGATTGGGTTTCAGAGTTTTCTTTTGATAAAACAAACCTACAGACAAAAGGTCAAAAGAACAGGAATACATATAGACATATTGTTACAACATTGTTTTTTTACATAGTCAGTAGTGGCTCGAATCTAAAAGAATTTTGCAAGCAAGCTATGTGAATGAATATACAGCTGACATTACAAGCCAAGTAAGTAATTTAATGTATAGTTTAATTGTAAAGCATCATAATTTTAGTTATTAATTTAAGCAAATTCTGTCAAGCTTGTTCTGTGTATATGCTTGTAAATTATTAGTTTGAAGTTGAGAGGAAATACCCCCATAACATTGTAATCAAGTAAAATATAAATTCCAAGGTTTCGATATATTTTGTGTGTTTTCTTTGGTCGTGACGAAGTCGTAACAATATTCAGAGACAGCGCTGGGCTAAAAAGTTAGTACTGAATACATGCAGCTTTGGGGCTACCATAACATGTGTTAGGCTATCAAAAATGCCAAATTTTTTGATTGGCCTGCCCAGGCTACGCTACCAAAAAAGAGTTAATTTTGCACACTGTAGATAGTCAACCCTATGGATACACTCAACACCAAGGTGCTGGAAGCACAAGAGAAAAATAAATGAAATGATGAATTCGTCAGTTGTCCGGCAGAAGGGCCCAAGGTAAGTTCCCAGCAAAAGGACCTTAAAGGTTAGTGACATGATTGGGAGCACTTAAAAATGCCTCAAGAACCAAATGAGTTGAAATATACACCAACTATACTCTAGCTGGAGTGGATCTCCCACCTGGGAGGATTTGTCTCTAATTTGTTTACTTAAGGAGAATCAAGCATGAACATACCAGTATTTTATTATCGGGGCACGATAAAAATAGGACCCATAGAGAGCCACACAGCAGGTTTCCCTGCTACGAGGGATATTGATGTTATTCATTTTAGAGTGAGTCAACGTTTGACTAAAAGATTTTCACAGGAGAATCCTTGCATAGTTTACTTGATTCTAGCTAGTTTCAGCCCAAGTTGAGGACTACC